>JAJEKB010021880.1:547454-559377 GCA_022393335.1 Macrotrachela quadricornifera | reverse complement strand
AGGGGAGGCTTGAGCCTCTCCAAGCCTAAGGGCTCCGCCGCCCCTGCCACTTAGTAAAACTGGGTGCAGTGAATTTGGAGAAAAACTTAAATCAAAGTCTGTCATATGAGTAGACAGGCACTCGCAGTTCCACACTAACAATGTAAGACGTTCAATACAAGATACAGGTCTCACTTTCATTCATTTCTGACACAAATCACTCACTCTAACAATCGAGTTCCATTCATATAACATAGAAAGAAGTGTGTCTGTTTCTTCGTCGATCCCATTAAAATTATTGATAATTTCAGGACCAAAATACATCGTATAGTTGTCTATTTCGTTCCTATCCATCTATTTGTTGGAGCAAAACGTCCATAGCAGTAGCCATAACTTCATTTTGTTTAGAAGAAATTATTTTTAATTCATCTTGATGATGAACGAATTCTTTATAGGTTTCGTCTACATAGCATACTTGGTTGTTTATTAATTCAGTGACATCGTCAAGTTTAATATTCCTTAAACGTGTTTTTTGTCAATTTTGGGATTACTAATTGCAGAATTTCATTCGATTTATTACACATAGAGAACATTGTTTTACTCATAGAAAACACCAAAAACCATTTAAGGTTTCCGAATTTGTTGCTATCGGAAACGGTTTAAGGGTTTCCGAACTTCGAAAATCTCTTTTCCTTCTTCAAGAAAATCCTATTAAAGGTTTCCAAGATTAACTCAGAAACCTATTTTTTCGGTTTACTATACATACGGCGGAAAATTTTTATTAAAACATGGCACACGTTAATCTTGCATTTTTGCTTTTATTTTACAATTATTTATTGAATAAAAGGATTTATATAAACTTTAGTCAATTACAACTTTATCAATGCATGATAATGAACTTCAAAGTCAATAATAAGATCAACTTGGTTATATTACTTTAAATTACTTTAACGAGTAAAGTCAAGATAAAGTATCACGCTTTCCATCAGTAAAATGTTCCTTATACATCAGTAGATAAGTCTAGATGTTTTTCAAGAGATCTAGATTAAAAAGTCAAATAAAAAATTCTCAGATGATGAGGAGAACACTGAAATGCTAAAGATGCATACATATTTTTAAGTGTTCATATCAGAAATTCTGTTTACATATAACAATTGAATATCTAATGAAAGAATCCTATAACTCATCTTTTATCTACAATGCCATATTGTATGCTTTAGAAAAATAGTGCTATTAGAGATCGCATCAAAATTTTAGAGTATGATGTCTATATTGTTTCAACAACATTTTTCTAATCAACAATCATTTTCTTTTTTTTTTGCATTAAACATTTTCCGGATCGCATTCATTTAGTCGACACCACATTACCGACCGACTGTTTCATCGACAGGTAATTTTCATCGACAAAAAGTCAAATTTAAAAAAATTCAACATTCAATGGTACTGCAGTGTTACTCACTTTTATTTTCTTCTTCTTTTCTGTCATCGGTTATATTATATAGATGACGCATACAAAATATACATATATATGTAACTCTTCTGTTTTCTTTTCTTCTTCATCTCATGTGTTCCTCAACAATTTTGCCTGTTATGACCTACATCTTCATCAGATGTGGTTATAAGGATTTTTCCCTTTAGTATATATGACAGGCAAGGAAAAAAACTTTCACACACATATGATAGAAAGGGAAAAATCCTTATGACTACATCTGATGAAGATGTAGATCATAACAGGCAAAATTGTTGGAAAATACATGAGGTGAAGAAGAAAAGGAAACAGAAGAGGTTCATATATATGTATATTTTGTATGCGTTATCTATATAATATAACCGATGACAGAAAAGGAGAAAATAAAGGTGTGTAACACTGTAGTACCATTGAATGTTGAATTTTTTTATATTTGACTTTTTGTCGGTGAAATAATCAGTCGGCTAAGTGACCTGAATCCACATTTTCTGATCTTTTTCCAATATATAAGCGTGGGAGAAGCAAAATAAACATGTCTACCAACAATTCATTGGACAAAAAAGGATTTTTCGTCGATATCATCACGATAAGAAAAAAAAAGAAGATTCTGAATCTTTTAATGTGTCGATAGCTTTACACAACATCATGTTAATCAGTACACAAGGCTGTTTTTTGAGGATATACAAATATCTCGATACATTTTTGAAAATTTGATTGAGACTTTATGTATTGCTCTATTCATTTATAGGTTATTCTCGATTTATTGATTCCATTATGGGTTCAAGCCCGAGTCATGCCAATAAAGTTAGCCAAACAACCCCAAAGCCACACATTGGACCGACACAAACAACATCATCAATGCTTCCAATACATGATCAAATACAAATCCAAGCAAATCAAGAAAACTTAGAATGGCCATTACCACCAAAATATAGAAGACCAGGATTGGAGCTGATAAAACAAACTCCAAATCGATATTCATTAGATATTCCTCCCAGAGTAAGCAGACATATCGAATGATTTGTTTCATAATTTCCATTTATTCAATGCATGGAAAAGTAAAGAATATCTTTTGAGTCGGATTTGTTATTAAAAATATATTTGAAGATTTTTGGTTAATTGAAATAAAAATGAGTTGATTAAATGACAAGATGAATAATATTGAGAGAATTTTGAACAGAGATTAGATATTGATGCCATTCGAAGCCAAGAATTTCCACAAAACATTAATCATTATTCTCTGAAGTATTGTGCAACTTATAAGCAAAAATCTTAAGCTTATTCACTGAGATCTTTTTCTAAAATGAAAGTTAGGAAATTTTCATATTAGTGTCCTATGATTTCTTCTGTAACTGCATAGTCAATTGGTATATGCTTTGCTATCTGCATCATTTTTTTTTCGAGAATAAACTAAGATACGATTAGTACAATGGTATCTGTTTTCTTAATACACTTTCATTTGAATTCTTTTTAGCATTAAGAAAATTTTTGCTATCCCATCTTTCGTAGATCAAAACGTAGAGAATATTTATATCCATGTATTATATCAAAGTCTAATTAGCATAAGCCCGACCAGATCTCAGACAGTGATATAGAAATATTGATAAAAATTCACTTAGTTTCGTAAACTTTCTGAGAATAGATTGATAATATATATAACAGTATTCACTTAA
Organism: Macrotrachela quadricornifera; assembly: GCA_022393335.1. Taxonomy (NCBI): domain Eukaryota; kingdom Metazoa; phylum Rotifera; class Eurotatoria; order Philodinida; family Philodinidae; genus Macrotrachela; species Macrotrachela quadricornifera. The sequence goes on along the minus strand of JAJEKB010021880.1, from coordinate 556,257 downwards.
AAGACTTTATAGTAATAATATAAAATTGAGAATTTTTTGATAATCATTATAAGCATTCTCGATATATTTATTCAATAAACTCTGTAATACACAATATAATAATGATTATGATCGGTTTTTATTGTTTTTCATCTGTAGGTTCAAACAGCTGCACCAACAAAGCCACGAAAGGCATCAAACTCATCCGTTTTTAAAGCGAGAGAAACAGATAATAGAAAAGCAAAGCCAATATCTGATTCAAAAAGCACTTACTCATCACATGTTCAATCACAACTCACTGTTACTTCTCATGCATGTTTTAATTTGGCTACATCAGATAGTATAACCGGATCAATGAAAACAATACAGCAATCATATAAAGGTCTCGATGACAAACTCAAACGACGATTAGATTTCATATCAAAAGATGCTGATGAAAAACTTCGCTTAATCATCGAAGACACGGAAGCAGATGAGAAATGCCTTCTAGAATATGACAAAATTCAACAGGCAAAACAGGGTGAATTATATCAAATATGGCTACAAAAGTACATAGTTGAACTTAACAAATGGAGATCAGAAGAATTGGCAGATTTACAAGAAGAACTGGTGCAATATCAGGGAATGATTATCGAAAATTCCCAAAACAAAATCAAGAAACTTGGCGAAGAAGCGAATAACTTCAAATTCAATATTCTCATGGAAGAGCACCAGAAAATGACAGAAAAAACAAATCAACTCACTGATGTACTTCACGGTATTTCAGCCCAAGACAATTTTCAACATCTTGGTAGTGAATCAAAGACAGAAATTAATTTAAGAATACATGCGAATGTAGGAACGATGCCCTCTGATCAAGGTTGCACAAAGGATCCGTTATAAATTAATTATTATAAAAATTTTCGTTCTTTTTCTGCACATACATCAACTATTTAGTATATTGAATAAAATATATTATCAATAATATAACTAATAGAATGAAATCACAAACATTATTTACTTTTCCTTAGAATCTTAAATCTAGTTTCTATCGTAATCATTTGACATGCTGATAGCATGTCTCACTTAATGTAGATAATATTGATATTGTTCTTTTCCTTTGACATTATCAATCTTTTTTTTCTAGAAAAGACCGATTAACTTATGCTGATAAAAATTTGATTCAACCAATAGGATAAATTCATATTCTATTTTAAGTAAATACAGTTCTATTGAATATTCAACAGATCACTTTCGCTTGGCATACACTCTTATAACTGACTGAATCAATAGGAATCATGTTAGATTTCTAAAACAAAATTGTTTTTCAACGAGCCGATTATATATTCGGTCCACTTCGCAGAAAAAAATCGCATGAATAAATAAAAATTAAAAAGAGATATCATCACATCTTACGAGGAAACCGTTTCAACTGATCTATCCCTTTTTAGTCGAAACGGTGTGCATCATGTAGATTCTAATAAGCTATAAATGCACTGAGAAAAAATCAAGTTCAAAACTTATTACTGCGGCGATATTGTGTTTTGAAGAGTATTTTTTACCTCAGTCCTGTGGTTCCCCTCAGGAGTATCAGAAAAACTGACTTTTGAATTTCAGGTTGAAACTTTGTACAGAAAGAACTCGGGAAGAATAGTGCATTGTGAAAGTTTCAGCCATTTCAATAGGAACAACGGTAAGATCTGAAACTTTCACAATAAACTATTCTTTTTAAGACCTTTCTCTGCGTAACATTTCAACTTGAAATTCGAAAGTCAGTTTTTTCTGATGCTCCTGTGGAGGACCACGAGACTGAGGTAAAAAATACCCTTTAAAACGCAATATCTCCGCAGTAATAAGCTTTGGGCTTACATTTTTCTCAGTGTATTTGTAGCTCATTAGGATTTATATGATGCACATCATTTCTACTTAAAAGCAATGGATCAATTCGGACAGTTTCCTCGTTAGTGTTGGATCAATCCTGATGGTCTTATAACAGACTCTGAACACCAAATAATCAAAGCATAGTGAGACATTATACCATCGACGAAAACAATTGACTAAATTCATTTCTCTTTTTTTGTTATCTCAAATGTAGGTAGTATAATTCAATAGACATATTGTTAATAAGATTCACTTAGAAACATTTTAGTCAAAATAAAGCTGAAATATAACAGTTTATTAACGACAATCACAAAGATCATCATGAGGAGTAAAATTATAACTGCAGGTGCCACCGTGAATACGCTTCCAATAACCATTTTGTCGGTACCAATCTTTACATTTGCCACAAGTTGAACAAGCAGGACCACCACAAGACAATAGTCGGACTTCTAAATGAAAGTATACAAATCTCAAATTTATAATTCATTTTCTATATATGCATATATAAATCTTAGAATAAAAATATTTATTTATTGATGAAACAATGCAAGATGTTAATAAGAATTTTTGTTGAAAATATTACACATTTAGAATATTTATAAGATTTTATTGCACTTAAATTTATCTACCGAGGGGATTAATCTTTGTTAATAGTAAACTTTTTTTTTGTTATTCAAAAATTTGAAAATCAATCTTTTTTTACCGGCTATCGGTTTCGAAATACAAAGTGGTGATTGAATTTCTTCGAGTTGGATCGTATAAAGACCGTTGCCTTGATTAAGAGAAGCAATAACTTTGAATTGAGTTTCAGGAAGAAGTAAAACTTCTTTTTCAAATGGATATTCAGAGAAAGAGCTGATACCTTTGCCTGATTTGCAGTCAATAGTGAACATTGTTCTTGCACCTGTCATACCCAAAAATGCTTCGAGTACGTCAACTTCCATGGTACAAGAGGTAAGACCCCACCAAGTCACCATCTGATTTTTCCGATAATCATTATGGATATCTGATTTGATGCCACGAAAAAGAAATCGATGGGTCGATGGAAGCCGATTGAGCGCAGTAAGAAAAAGTTTGAGATAAAGAAGCCATGAGCCAAGTTTCGTTCGATCTTTTGATCTTAGAGTCGCATTTAAAAGGCTATAGAGACTTTGTTCATGTGGTTGCCATTCCATAGTATAGAGCAAAATTGAGGCTGCCTCATCGATCTTCAATCCTTGAGGTGGTGATGTATTACTGTATTTTCTTTTAGCTTCTTTAACACGTTCATTAATCCCTGGTATAATGAGTTGGAGTGGTACAACAGATGTATCAAGTGAAACAAGTTCTTTTTCCTCATAATCACTGATCGACATTAGAGTCGCAAGGGGTTCTTGAGCAATGTCCGAGAAGCGTATCATACGCTTTTTAGACAAATTTCCACCCGAAGCCATTTTAAATAAGAGAAAGTATTTGACAATTATTGTTTATTGAAGCTGTTAATAAGAAAGATAAACAAAGCGTTTACAAATATCACTGATGTTACCAATCAATTAAACTAATCAATGAGTTATTTATCAAGTTATTCAGAAAGTCCATTCAACTCAATTTGCAAAAACAATAAGAGAATACTCATTGTTAGAATCCTCTGAATTGTATTTCTTGGTTTATTTTTTCAAAATTATTTCAGCAGGATATGAAATCCTACATCTTTTTTGGTATATTACACAAAAGACAAAAAATGCGTACAATTATACAGTAGATGTTACAAATGATGCATTGTATAATAAAATAGTGAAAAGTCTGTCCATACTTGGCAATTTTTATTGTCATAAATCAATCTACGAGCAAAACAAATAAGATATTTGAAATTAGCGCATAAAACTATACTAGATCAGATATTTTTTTGGAAGAAACAATTTTCTACAAAAATATCGATTTAGAGGGTATTATGGCAAGTTTTTTGAGAAAAAGAACACTGAGAGGGGCTCTAGGTCGATTTTACGCAGAAATTTTTTCCTGAAGAATACCTCATCTAATGTACCTTTTTGTACAGAATGTCCTGTGTTTTAGTTCCAAATTTAGCTGTAATGATAGAAGCCACTAAATACGAACAAGATTTCTACGTTTTTGTGAGCAGTCATCCTATTCCCAAAAGTTACACATTCCTGCGATCGCTTGCACTTCCAAGCTCGATATCACTCGATGCAGGAATTTCTTTCAATCCATATCTATCAAAATCATGCAATTCCTGCATTTCCTGCAGTTGCACATTTATGTGGACTGAGCCAAGTATGAGCCTGGAGATCTAACCAATTGCACACGGAATTCCTGCACATTCCTGCATTTCCTGCAATTGCACATATATGTTGACTAACTGAAGGATGAGCCTGGAGATCTAACGAATTGCACACGGAATTCCTGCAATTCCTGCAATTCCTGAACATTCCTGCATTTCCTGCAACTGCACATTTATGTTGACTAACTGAAGGATGAGCCTGGAGATCTAACGAAATGCACACGGAATTCCTGCAATTCCTGCATTTCCTGCAATTGCACATTTATGTGGACTGAGCCAAGGATGAGCCTGGGGATCTAATGAATTGCACACGAAATTCCTGCAATTCCTGCAATTGCAGAAAGTGCAGGAATTGCAGGAATTGCAGGAATTCCGTGTGCAATTCATTAGATCCCCAGGTTCATCCTTGGCTCAGTCCACATAAATGTGCAATTGCAGGAAATGCAGAAAAGTGCAGGAATTGCAGGAATTCCGTGTGCAATTGGTTAGATCTCCAGGCTCATCCTTCAGTTAGTCAACATAAATGTGCAATTGCAGGAAGTGCAGGAAATGCAGGAATGTGCAGGAAATGCAGGAATGTGCAGGAATTGCAGGAATTCCGTGTGCAATTCAGTAGATACCTCAATCGATCCTCTAGTCAATATATATATATAGATATGTAATTGCACCAAGTGCAGGAATGTGGTACTTTTGGGAATAGGAAGCATCCTCGTTTTTGTGTAGTTTTTCACTTAGTACAGCATTTGTGGCCTCTAATAAGTAGTCATACATATCTGTTCGTATTTCGTACAATACACCAAAAGATATATGATCTCATGCGCTATCAGAATATATTTTGAGAATAAAAATTTGATGTAATGATATGTTGAAAATATCGAGCACAACCATGTTTTACAGAAGTAGATCTTTTGATAAAAAAAACAGAATATTGTTGACAACAATTTTTATAGAAAAATTCAATCTCACAAACTTTTGAAAAATATGTTGCATTACACATCATTCAATGTAGTTTGATGCACCGATTTCTAATATCACCTTAGTTTTTCTTCAAAACGTAATATGGAAGTCTTAAACCGGATTTTCTACCGAAAACCATGAGTGTTTGAAAATCCTGTAGAATAGTCTAGACAAAGTTTCATCAGTTAACACTACTACCATGGTTAGGATATATATCCAGGAGTATCTGACAAAAATTTCTGCTCGATCGGACTTTAGCTCTTCGTAGAGTTTTCAAAATCTCAAACACCTAGAGTTTCTGACCTGGATCTGCTTTGAAACTGGGTAAGAAGTTGTTTAAAAAGTATTGTACATATATGGTTTGATGCAGCTTGACGAGTTGATTCTGAATATCACCTTAGTTTTCTTTCAAAATCTAGTACAAATGCCTAAAATCGAAGTTTTGTTCAAAGACCTCGGATTTTTGGGCACCATCCAAAACAGCCTAGGAAAGATTTTATGAGTTGGTGCTACTACTATAGTTAGGATATGTATTTAGGAGTATCTTGTACAAATGTGCGCTTGATCAGACATGAAATCTTAGGAAGGTTTTTAATCTACGGAACGGTAAGTTCTCATGGAGGATTTTGACATAGGTATTCCTAATTTTCTACTCTACTTTGAATTGGATTACGATAAATTTTTTTGTCATAAAGTCCGCAGGAGAGCAAGTTTTTTGCGATATTGTTTGCTTGTCGAATATTATGTTATAGTGCACAGCGGCTTGATTTTCTTGATTTATGCTGATTTCTGAACCCAAACCTTGGTAGGTTTTTTTTCTTGGGATATATAAAGCGTTGAGAACCGCTATTTTAGGAAATACTAGATCACATATGTATGTACCTACGCAAACAGCTAAATCATGGAAAAGAATATATTTGCATGTGCCCGTCTGGCTCACCACTGTGGCCCTTTTATGTGAAACTATTCTCAAAATCACCTAGTGTACTACTGATTCAACTCACTAGCCTTATATATATGCCACACTTGCTGAAAATGGCATGTAATAGCAAACAAAAATTATTAGACGATGTGATATTTCTATTACTATTGAAAGGTAGCTCATTATTGATAGAATATGTGATAAAAAAATCTCGTTTATAACTCTTGTTGTCCTATAGTAAATGAAAATATAATGAAAAGTAATATAATACAAAATACTCTAAATATGGTCTATTCCATATACTTGTATCGTCTGTACCTCCTGAATAGGTCATCCGTTTTTGCTGAAAACTTTAGTTTCTTCGTAACTCTGTTAGAGCTATCGCGGCTTACGTGCGATGCTTCCTAGAGGTGAGGACGTGGGTACTTACAGCTATGATCATAAGGATGAGAAACGGTTTTAACAGAACGATAAAGAACAAATATTGTCATGAAACTCGATGCATTTCAAACTTGAGCGAGCACTGAATTTGTTTGCTCCTTTGAAATGGAGGATTTCAAAATTGTGAAGCATATTTATGAAATGAATAAAGGTTGCGAAAGATTATATTATATGACAACCGTTTTTTCAAGATAGTTGCGCTAAATATTTTGGCATTCGTATATTCAAATAAATTTTATTGGAAGAGTGTTTTAAAAATCTGTATTTGCAAGTATGCTATCATAGTTTCGCATTCTAAAATCGTAACAGATAAAATCTTCGATAGAAATTCATTCTTCAGAATACTAAAAAGATGAAAGTAAAGCAATTTTCAAGCAATTGAAAAGATGTTGAGTGTTTTAAACAGCTAAACTTTCCTAAATATTTCGAATTTTTCATTAGTATTTGATATTGGCATGGTTCTTACTTTAATATCTGTGTGATGAAAAAAGATCACAATTTTATAAACTTATCTGCAGACAGAAATATACCTAATTCAAGTCTGGTTTCGAAAAATACTATGTAAGAGGAATATCTACTTGGTGAAAGAAGAATTTCATAGGTGCTTACTGGTGTTTTGATTGTCAACTGCTGTCGTTTGTCAAATGTAAAAACGATGTTTGATGTAAATTGACACTATTTTGTTTTGTTTTCAATTCGTTCGTTCTCTCCTTTCAGTTGTTAAAATACGCAATGCTTGTAGTATTTTTATAGCCAATTGTACAAGCATTGATGTGTTTTATTGAATGGATGTGTAGCTTCAATTTTCGCTGAAAATTGGACAAAAATGGCGTTCTCATAACTTTCACAATCAAACAATTGTCTTAAAAAAGAAACAAAAAATTCTTTTCTTCTAAAGGCAATACCAAATGATGTGATGTTTGCATGTATGTCGAACACTATAGAAGCACAATTCTGTTGATTCTCATTTTATGACTTACTAAAATAAAGCAAAATAATATTCAAATTCTTTATAATTGAAGATTTAAAAGACATCACTTACTCGATTTTCTCTTTGTCGAACATCTAACAATTGGTCCATAATAGATGGACCTCTCACAGTGGAGATGTACCCACAGGTCCGCAAGTCCTATGTTAGGAGAATATTCATAAGACCCCAGGTTCTATTTCCTCGACTGAAGGGAGAGTCATACGAAAAACAATAGTTTGTCTGTGGTTGTTGATTGAGTTTGTGTCCAGGGCTGCCAAATCTTCTGATTTAGCCAAGAGACTTCTGGTTTTTAGGCTTTTCTCCTAGCGAAAAAATCTCCTGGATCCAGGAGCTGGTTTTTATAATTTCCTCCTGGTTTCTCCTGTTTTTTCAAGAATTTTGTCACTTAATTATCGTAATATTTTGAATCAATAAGACAAAAAAAAAGAGAACTATCACACTATTTCATAGATACAACAAAGAATGAGAGACACGTCATTTCTGCTTGTTTTGTCTGATAGCAGGCGTTTATTTGTGGACTCATCTTCTTGGCAGTGAAAATGTACCTCATTTACAAAAACTAGTTTGGTTCGCTTTTTCTATATCAACCTTCAACGCTTTTTGTGAATTGATCTTCAGCCACATGAAATTTTTGTGAGCTGATAATAGAAACCATATGAAGTATGACCTTTCTGACACATAATTAGGAAGTCAAATGAGTATTCATCTCAGTCGTACAGAGGAATGGTAGAAATTCGGTAGAAATGAAAAACGCCGAAAGTAAAAAAAATGTCGAAAGAAAAAAAATCGAAAGTGCTACTAATACAGCTTCAGCGCACCCTTTCACCAACATTGAGTGAGTAATTTGAAGCAGCATCCATATGATTCGCTTATATAAGGTTAGTTAGCGCTGAAGCAACATTAATAGCACTTCCGATATTTTTTACTTTCGACGTTTTTTATTTCTAGCAAATTCATACATACCGTACACAGTTCTATAATTATCTTTTAAATAATTCAGATCTATTGTAACAAATTCGCAGTGTATGACGGTGATAGGGATAAGAAAAGCATTTGCAATTTATGTCTAAAAACGTGCATTTAAGAAAACATGTCGACGATCATCTTCATTGACTTTCAACTCTCGCAAGAATTGTTTTCCATCTGCTTTGCTGAAAAATAAAATAATATCCGAGCATCAGTGTTCACAAAAACGATATTACATTATGAGTATTTTTACTGTGTTGGAAAGGTTTTGTTTTACGAGAATATTTTTCTATATCCGTCGTTTTCTCGCTCCATTTCCAATGGAAATGGGAACTCCATTACCCATGCAGACATGTCAACGGTGAAAACGCTATTTTGACCCGTTCATATCAAAAAATACCGAAAAAAA
>JAJEKB010021880.1:529194-547054 GCA_022393335.1 Macrotrachela quadricornifera | reverse complement strand
AAAAAAACGCCTTATAACGGGTTCAAATGGTTATCAAAAAATTTAACCGGTTTAAATGCGCCACTTCTTGTATAAACGAGTTTTAACATGTGTAAGAGACAAAAATGAAGATTTGACTCGTTTTAATGCTAGAATCAATTCGTTTTTACACATTCATACATACAGAATGGAGTCAGTGAACTGTCACTCGTTGAAATCCGATTATGACTCTTTTTTTAATGACAACGAGTTTCACCAATTAGATCAGATATGCTGGTATAGAGCTATAATGTAAACATGTATTATCTTGTTACGAAAAAAGAGCAGAAACTTCTATGTGCTAGAACGTAGATTGGGAAATTGGAAGAAAAACATTGGTTTAATAAGAGGAGGAAAGTTTAAATCTGTCCCATATCTGAATGCTAGCTTTTGTATCAAAGATTTATAATGAATAACTTCAATTGACGATCCATGTGACGTTCCATACAGTACATTTGTGCAGCGATAGGTACGATTGTTTATCGTCAGAGTATCGCCTGTTGAATATAAGATGACAGGTCGAATGACGAGAGAGAGTTCATTATTCTCGATGAAACGTATAATTGTTTGTAAAAATCCAACATTTGGTGTACCATTCCTATCGTATAGAACACAACCATCGTGTGTTGCACAATGGATATCGATGGGATCAGCTGAGTAACGTTGATGATCAACAAAAATAGTCTTAAATAATAAATATGATCGATTATTAGTAAATTTAAGAATAAAATTCGACACGTCCATTTCAAGAGAACTTATAGATATTTTTCTATGCAGTCGAGTTTTATAATTATGATAACCCAAATCTGACAAGCAGGTTGGTACTGAGTAGCGCATGTTGCAATGAATTTGACGCTCAAAGAGCCGCATTTCAGGAGGAAAAGCAGGATCAGTTGTTGTCAACCAAGTTTGTTGTAAAAGATCTATATTTTTTAATAACTCAACAATCGGTTTGTTACCATTATGTATCGTTTTGGTTAATTGAGCTGTATGAAAAAATATATATGATAGAAGAACATAAATATTGGAATACGGTTCCTGAGAATGCAGTCAAATAAGTGGTTTAAAATATAAAAGAAATTTGATTGCAAATTCTCAAGTTATATCTACTCAATGTTTTATCCTAATTTTCTACAACTTCTCTTTATTTTTTTGATAAAATGTTTTGTCACACATACCAACAGTTGATTCAAATTCAAAAGTTGAGTAATTCTGAGCAGGACCATATTTCTGAATACTATGTGGAAAATGACGAAGTGCATGAATAACTGGTTTTGCTTGTTGTTTCTAGAATGATGCGACAAGTTAATATTTACATGCGAAGAAGAACAAAATAGAGAAAGGTTTTGCACAAGTTTATAAGAAGAGAAAAAGATATCGAATGATAGATTTACCGTATATAAACCTTCGAAACGTTCATCAAATTCTTGAAGAAGACCTAATATTTCAAGATAAGTCGATTGATCATGCTTCGATGCCTCAATCAAGTGCGCGGCGAAGGCCAAACATCGAAAGTGATCATATCTTTCTTGTGTAAGAATATGATTGAATACTCTAAGAGAAAGGAAATTAGAGCATTGTAGAATAAGTTTGAACATTATTAAAAAAGACTTACGAAAAACCGAATAATAAAAAGATCTTGAACTCATTAGCCTTGTAAACTGTGTGAAGTTTTAAATCTCTAGGTATACGATATGTGGTAGACGGGTACGACATTGATTTAAATGTTGAAGCAATGGCATCAATAGCTTTTTTGACACTCATTTCTTCAGTTATGCCAGATTTTTGTGATACATTACCAAAAAAAATTTGTAACATTCGAGCCTTAATATAGAATAATTCAATTACATGACTAAATACAGAACCGTTTGCAAAGTGCTAACTGTAGCTCCTTCATACAATGTATGAAGCGTGTCAGATGTAAAGGATTGATATACATCAAAATACTTTAAAGCTCGAAATGTACATCGACCACGTAATCCATCTAAACCATTGTTAATAGAATTTACTGATGCTCTTTTTCTTCTTCCTAGTGGTTGCTAAACAACATAAGATGCAAGTAATACGAAATACCAAAATTTCTTGATTTTTCTTACTTCCAATAATTGAATAGCTTCATCGTATGAAGTATTAGAGCGCAATTCAATATCAGAGTGGTTCTGGTAAGCAAATGCACGAGCAGTACCTTCTCCAACTTTTACATTTTCTCCTATATATTGAAAAAAAAATGTACACAATAATCTCTTGTACATTAATAATTTGATATTTTGTATTCTATACTTCTTTTCACATAGTATTGTCTGTGTTGAAAACAATACTTAAAATTGAATCTCTTCAAAAGCACATACCTATTATTTTGCAATGTATACATCCAAAATATCCACTCGATTCAGTGTGGTTTATGAGAAGAGATGCCGCAGGCATGTCACAACTAGCTGCAATCAAATAAACACGTACGATTCTTTCAGTATGAGAAGGTGAATTAGGAGGATTATATCCAAGACCATTATTTTCAAGATAAACTAATTGTTTTACAAGACCATCCAAGAATACTTGCATTTCAACTTTCTGTGGTTTTGATGAACCAACGGATAGCATTCCAATGATCAAATTTTCACGATTGAATCGTACCGATGGTGGAAGCTCATTTATCACAAATGTGGTAACCCAAATAGATCGAGAAATAGATTTAACTACTGCACCATCGGAATTCATTAAGAGTGTTATAAAAGGATTCCGCTCAGCATGCAATAATTCACGATAAAAAGGTGAATCAACAACATCAGTAATAATATTTTCATTATTTCCTGGTTGAATTAAATTATTGCGTTCAAGAACAGCTCGTATTTGTGGTTCCAGATAAAGAATATGACTAACAGTAGGACTCGTGAGAAATTTTTCCTTATTTAAACATGTTGAAGATGATGTGCAATTAATTGAATTTGTCGAAATTTGATGACATGATGGACATGAAACTAAGGCTTCGGCAGAAATTGTTGCCTGATAAGGTTTGCAGATAAGAGAACGAACATGACGAAAATTTGACGGACAGTTAGAAACACGAAGAAGTTTTAACAATCTGCAGATATTTGATATGCATGCGTTGGTTAATGAATGACGTGATTTTAAAAGTGATAAAGCAACTGCAATTTCTGTAGATGTAAATTCACGATTAGTATAATTTGTAGAATTGTTAAATAGTCCATCATCATCTTCATCATCACCACTCGCATAATCATCTGCATTAAGAGACGATTCTTCATCATCGCTATCTTTTAATGATTTTTCTTTCTCATTATCTTCATCAGAATTTTCAGTTGAATTAAGATCTTGAGCGAGTTCTTCATCCGCTGTAATTTGTTTTGAATCATATAAATAAGATAATTCTCGATTTTCTTCTGATTGATCTTCATTAATTGCATCGATTTGACTGATGGATTTGATTTTGTTAACATGTATCTGTACATCAGAAATATTTAATGAGCTGGATGTCATGGATAAACTAAGATTATCAACATCTTCATTGCTGTTGTTTTTTACTGGTTGTATAGATTGGAGAGATGGTTTTTTGCATAATGTTGTCGACTGTTGATAAGTTAGACAACTGCAAAAATTAAAGATAAATCATAACTAAATTTTTATAGATTTAAAGTAGCAAAAACCATTACTTGATATTTGAAACAATAGTTTCCAAAGCTATTTGTCGTTGAATACGACCTAACCGTCGATTGTTTCGTCGTAAAGAAGAACGACGAACGGTAGCGACATTTTTGCGTGAACGAAACATGAAATCTGAGTATATAGTAATATATTGTCAAAAAAATATTTCAATATTAAATCAATTAATACATTTATTATTAACACAAAGTCGACTTAAAGCGTACGGAAATCTTTTCTGCATATGTTCATCATAACATTTGCATGAACATATATCCTTGTTGATCACATATTTGCTGTTTCTTCTGAAAGATTTCTCTTATAAAGTGTATAAAAACGCTATGGATAGTTTTTGTACTTTATTTAATTACTACTCTTCAATATTAACAGATAGAAATGTTTATCGAAAGAGAAGATTGATAATGACATAGTGCACAAAGAAAAAAACAATAACACATGTAACAACATATTTTTATACAAAGAAATAATATTTCATGTTCTTCACAAGCTTTTATATAAAAAAAACGAATTAGATATATATTTAATATATCTAAGCATTTGTGTAGAAAAGAAAGGATGATACACACAAAAGAAATACCTATGCATATATATATATATATATATATCAATTAAATAATAATGTTATAAGTAAAACTGTAAGTACACAAAGTGCAAAAATAATAAAAATGAGATGAGATTAACAAATAAAAAACTTCAAAATTTAAATAAACAAAAAATAGTTAAAGTATAGTTTTTTCTATATTTCCTTAATCAAAAACTAAAACCACTTGTCAGTATCAAATTTTCTTTCATATCCATATTATCATTACCTCTTGAATATTTATTAACAAGACCAAGCACATTTTAATCTTGCAATTCCATTTGACCACCAGGTATATTTTCAGGATTAGGTGCTGTATAAGCCACTGATAGTTGGAGCTTCCGCCAATGATGTCGTGCTCCACGAATACTGCTACTAAGACAATCACGTAGCTCTTGCATTTTGTAACTTGCACCTGGTGATGCTCGTTGAGCAAAACCTAAACGAAACAGAAATGTTTGAATGTAATAATTACTTTACATTGAGACTGGAATCGTAGAATTCTTACTTAAGATATTTTCGAGAAGACCGGATTTTTCAATCTCGAGATTATTTATTGAAACTAAATTTACTTTTGCTTCATAACCAGGATAAAAGTGATTGAATAAGTTTAACGCAGTTTGTTGAGGAGTAACGTCTTTTAATCCCATTAAAAAGATTGAACTTTCGCCTAAATCCTTTGCCAATTGTTCATCAGATCGTGCATCTCTACGTCCGCCAGAATGTTGAATTTGGGTAACCAAATCGACGAGAAAATTAAGTGCAGGTGCTGGTGGACGAGCTAAAACAAAGAGAAACGTTCATGTAATAAGAAAAAAGAACACCATACGAAACGAGTTCGCCTCTAATTGATCGTAGTTTTGTTTAAGACGAGTATAATCTTTTGACCAAGTATCAGATATTTTTTTCTCCTGGTAATAAGCTTTAACTAATCGTCGAAATTCAGGAAATCTTGATAAAATATCGTAAGTTTCTTTCGGGATAGAATCAATAGAAAATGAGTCATTGTTATTATGTAAAATAATATTCATTTGATCACGACGAGGTGGTCGAATAGGTGTTGAGGTTCGATGATTGTAATTGAAATCTTCATTTGAATTTTGTCTACGTCGATCGACTGAAACAACAATTCCAGGAACTGAAGATTGTGAACGAATATTTGAAAAATATTGACCTTGGGTCAAACGATCAGCAATAGGTGTTCTGCAAATATAAAAGATTCATCTTAATTCTATTATTTTTTTCTTCAAATTTCAACAATTCAATAAGATTTTTATAGTTTTTTTTAATCAGTGAGCAAAAAAATATGCTATTGTATCTATAAAAACGTTTTACACTGCTGTATTTAGATAGCTATAATATGACCTTTTTTATGATCAAAGATTCTCTTTCTACTTAAACTATATTGTTTTTTCAAAGACCAAAGTTTGGTTTTTCACATAGCATTAAAATTCCTGATAAAGTGATAACTCACCGATTTTCTTTAGGTGAATGTTCTTTATTCGACTGATCAATATCAACAAGATGATTTTCATAAGATATAAAATGTGTTGAATTATTTGCTAAATAATCCGATGTTGTTTGAATAGGATTTGCTTTATGACATGGCAAATGTATCCCAATAGATTGACTTCGTGGAAAATAATCAGACATAATCGATTGCGATGGACAAGTTTCTTTAATAACATCAATAATTAATGGTGGTGGTGTATTTTCTTGATCATTAATGTTCGTGTGTGGATCCAGTGGAACAGGTGTCAATGTTGTAAATATTGCTTTATCAACTAAAAGGAAAATATTAACGGAATACAAATAAAAAAAAAACTATACCATCAGGATCATTTACAACAGTTTTTTGTTCAAATAATAATTTATTAACACATTTTTTCTTGCTTCGTTTTTGTTTGTTTGACGACAAACCAGTTCCACATAAATCTATATCATCATCGTTGATATTTGTAGTACGTGTTTTTCTTTTAGTCATAACCAAAAATATTGTATGTGATTTAGTTAATAAGTTGTAAATCTTTTAAATAGATAGGCGAAAGTGGCGATATCAAACAACACAAAACAATCTAAAAGAGATAATAATAAATAAGAGAATATGTACCTATGCATCGTAGTCGTCAAGGAGAATAATGATACGCATGTACATTATAATTGTTGTATTTATACTGACTTTAAGAGAGAGAAAGACAAAGTTAGATAATGATGATCTACTACAGAAAATTGTAAAACACAATAATATGTTCACTCTCTCTTTTATGCGTACGGACGAAGTAAGAGATCTATTCTTTATCTATTAGAGACGAACAAAGTAAGACATCCATTTTTACTTTGTTCAACATAGACGTACGGGTGCAATTCTATTTAAATTAATTAAGAAAAGAAATGAAAAAATAAAAAGATCATGTTGGTGACCGCTTTGACCAATAGCAAAGATGTGCTTTATTTCTTTGTCTGGTTGTCGCTATAAGATAGAGATGAACACAGTAATCATTCATTCATTTACTTCGCCTTTATTTAATTTATATGATATTCTTATAATATGTCGACATATGCTCTTAAAAACAATTCTAATTATTAGTTTTATCCATATAATATCGGTGACACTAATTTTTTTTTTATTTTATCAACGTTCATTCGCATTTCGTTTTTTTATTCATGCCATTTCTGATAACGAATTGGTCAGCTGATTCAGAAAGTTTTTTTTCTAAAATCAAGAGCATTGTTTGAGAGAAAAATCTCAGAAGGTTAACATTTTCGTGCGTTCAATTTCAATTAATTTCTTATTGAGACTCAATTTTTTATATATTGTTTCAACGGCAAATATATTCATTAAGTAAAATTTAAATTAATATTTCAGATAAAGGAATTAACATAAATGATGCACCGAGCGAATCTTTTGAGACTTTATCCACAGGTCTCAGTAAAAACATGTCTGATTATATAAGATTTTATTAGATTTCAATCAGATTTTTGTGAAACAAAATTGAAATTATAATTAATTGAAATCTTCCCAAATCAACAATAATTAGATTTTTAATCAAAGATAATTTTCTAAATCTAGTATAATTTTAATCAAAATTCTATTTGATTTGGAGGATTAGTTTTGAATAAAACATATTCTTCGAAAACAAATAGAATTTTGATTAAAATCACATATTTTGATTAAAATTAAAATTATATTAGATTTAGAAGACTATCTCTGATTAAAAATCAAATTATTGTTGTTTTGAGAAGTTTTCAATCAATTATAATTTCTATTTTGTTTCACAAAAATCTGATTGACATCTAATAAAATCTTATATAATCAGAAATTTTTCACTGGGGTTTTGAAATTATTTCTAAAGTACAGTAAACAATAGAATATTTAATGCAGATAAAAAGCTTCAGCATTAATTCAGCCTTATCTTTTCAAATTCTGTTGATGTCGTATAAAGGTTTTGTTCTATGAAGAATTCTTGGCATTGAAACAATATGTAAATCATTCGAACATAAGCAGAAATTGATCGATGATATTTAAGGTAGTAAAAAGAGATTTCTATTTTTTAAGCCTCTAATTTCTTATCTTCGTAACTTATATGACCAGCTTTTTTATAGCAAACTAATTCCCAAGGCGCGCTTCGCTATTCTAATTCCATTATTTGACTTTTAAGAAAATATTCAAATACCCCCGACTAACCAGGATTGCGATTAGAATTAGTGAGAAGTAACTATAGTTTTCATTAAATGATATTAAACTATTACTGAATTGCGAAGTTCACTACTATATATGAGACTCTATGCAATATCAATTAATGAAAATCAGGGATTCAACAGCATAGAAAAGTCGTCTCGTTTCATTCTGCAAGAGATAAGTTCATTATCATGCTGTCATCAATAACTGAGAAAAAAATTTCGAGTTGACTTTTTTAATGTTCTGTTTTGTGGCCGCAACAATAACAACGAAAACCGCTTACAATAAAAAAGGCAAGACAACTTCTTCAGTGATGCAGTACTCATCTATTCTGAAGTTAATATGCTTTCCTCTTCTATTTTATAAAAGATTTCGTTCTTATTGCTACCAAAAAAATAAAGTATTAAAAATTTCACTCGAAATTTGTTGCTCAAATGTTGGCAGTCGCACGATAAGGAATTTATTTCTTGGAGAATAACATTACACGATTTTTTTAATGTTTTTGAATTCCTGGTTGTCTACTAATTGATGTTACATAGAGTCTGATGTTTACTAGTGAATATTGCATTTTAATAATATTTTAATATCAATTTATACGAACTGCAGTCATTCTTTACTGGTTTTAATTACAATATTATTCCTATTGAAAATATCTAAAATATACAGTTTTAGTGCGTTGTATGAAGTAAGCGTTAAAATTAACGTCTGTCAAATTCATTATACCGTTGTTGATATAAACGAAATATACACAGTCAAAAATGTCCGAAATTTCGAGTTTTAATGTGTTATTTACATCAACGCAAAAAAATGAATATTTCTAGAATGCTTCAAAACGCTCGTGATTTAAACGGTGTTTGCACAGTCAAAAATGTCCGAAATTTTGCGTTTTAACATGTTTATAGGATCAATGCGAAAAAACGCGTTGTTATACAAAATGTTATCATGGGTCGAAGTGGAAGGAAAATGCAACTGTTAAAACGCGAAAATTCGGACATTTTTGACTGTGCAGAATGGGTTAGAGGAAAGAAAAATAGACGTTGTTATAACGCGTTAATTTCACATTTATGACTGCTTGGGTAAGTATTGATGTTTCTGCATTTTTTCTCGTGTTTTCGTATATATTCAGATATATTTATGTAACAGCTTCTTACTTTTACGTAACTAACCTACTTTAGCTCCAGTCATAATTATATTTTTAATTGGAAGTCGTATCACAGTTACCCTAAAATCTAAAAATAAAACAGGAATATAAATTCCTGAACTCTTATAGTTAGAGGTATAAATCAACGAGCTGAACCACCGCTATCGGTGGGACAAAAAAATTAACAGTTTTGAAGATTTTTCGATGCGTAAGATCACTTTTCGACGATGTTTCTGTCTAATTTTTTACCAGTGTATTCTCTATTATTGTGTTCTCATTTTCCATCCAATAAGTTCTGGGAAATAAGAAAACCTTAAAAAAGTTGTCCAACAAATTCACTCGCCCCCGCCAACAGACAAAAAAAGTTGAGCATTTTCAGCCGCTGCCGAAAGGAAATAAATAAAATCAGACTTACATACCGCTGATCTATGGATTGGTTTACACTGCTGCTTATGGAGGTGGGAATAATTTTTTTCAGGGAACGAGACTGTAAGAACAAGGACAACATTTTTTCCGGAAACGAGACTGTAAGAGGAAGAGCAAAATTTTTTTCCGAGAATGAGAATATACGGACGAGAACAACAATTTTTTTTTTGAGAATCAGAAACAGTGATCAAGAAAAATTCTTCTCATAACACTAATGATTAGGTATGTAAGCTTAGTCGCTAAAAGTGATGGAAATCTTTGGCAATTACTAGCTGATATGATTCAGTTTTTCATACAGTACTTCGTTACTCTTTACGAAAGAATACCACTTTAAGTCATGGCTGATCCGAGATTCAACATTTAGCCGTATAAAACTCAAGGCTTTCTCAAAAACAGTTTCTAATTCTGTTTCAATAAGAAATGTTACTATTTGCCATCGAGAGCGGCAAGAAATTTTGTCGTCTATACAAGAATTTTTATGTACTGCACAAATCTATCAATCTGATGCAATGGGAAACAATTGTTTGAGCTTACCATAGTCTATGAAATCTATGAACCTAAAGTAGACTTTAGCCGACTCAAGCCTTGTGGTTCCATCACCCATTAATAGAGCCTATCTAATCCTTTATCTATCCAATCTAAGGTGAACTCGAGTCTATCTAAGCCTTCATTTGTCCCATCTACGAGCCTACCCAAGCCTTTAGCTGTCCAATCCAGACTAGGCTCAAGCCTACTCAGGCCTCATGACCCCGTCGTCTATAGTCATCAGGGGTGGCACTTTATCTTTACTTTACTTTTTCAAACAAAAATAAAGTTAAAATGCCACCCCTAATGGTCATGTTGCAAAAGTGCCACGAACGGTATAGTCGATAAATTATTGTTCATATATGCTCATTTTCTTTAGTTTCATATCGATGTCTAATTAAACTTCATGTTCTATTTTGCTGGTATATTTTAATGAATCATTGTGAAATGGAGCACTGGTTAGATAAACATAAGTCAGTTCCTATGCAAGGAATTGTGCATCAGTTCTGTTCAGTTCTTCAATTCCTCTGATAGGTATTGTTCTCATATCGTTTCCTCTCGTAAGGATGTAGGAATCGAGTAGTGTGTATGGAATGGGATTGAGGTTTGATTGGTTCATAGAAATAAAATGTTAGGTAATGATGGAGGAATTGACCAGGAATTGTGAAGGGTTTGTATGTCAGTTCCCAGTTCTCATGGAAAATGATATATTCTAGCTTAAATTGTAGGCGACTGAAAGAATTCCTAATTCTCAGTTCTTGGATACTGCTGGGAAAAAGTGGAAACGTAATATTTGAATACATTTAAATATTACGTTGCCACTTTTTACTCCCCTTGACCGGGACCATTACGGGACCACACAGGACCATGACGCACATCTCTTGTCGATGGGCCTTGATGCACTTATATGGTGGACGTATTCATAGCTCCTCTCGTTGGATATTGTTGGAGTACGTTAGGTATTCAAGCCTTCTAGTATAGGAGCACCACTGGAGCTGAAGTGCAATATCATAGGTAAAGTTGTAGATCCTGGGTTGTGACGTTATGAAAATCGATGGAAACATTATAGTGGTGTATATTAGGACATACTGAAGTGTGAATTGTCTCATCTCAGATTCTGTGATTGAGAAATACGTATCTAAATGCTAGAAAACTTGGTACAATGAAGAGACCTAGTTGGTCATCTGCATCCACGTTACTGGTTTGTGAATAGTGATGAGCAGCAATCGGTGGTGAATTAAGTTTGCCTCTTAAAATACACATAACGATTGGATTTAAGTGGGAGGTGCACACGTTTTTGGCTGTGAACTCAGATAAAAAGATTCCTTCAGATTAAGAGTTTGATTGTTTTCTTTTTACACTAAATTATGAGAATGATAAAAGTACAGAAACTGATACAGATACAAATGTGTGACATTATCAGCATCTGTCTCGATAAAGTGGACTAGTATATAAGTACTTTTAACCCGTCATACGAGGGTTGAGCGAGTCACAGCGACCAGCGTTACTTGTATATTTACGTCTATATTATATTATACAACCGCTTTTGTTCTGCAGGAGTCTATATTATATTGTAAAAGTGTTTTTCTTCTTCACAAACTTTCGTATGATTGGTCATAGAACGGCAAAAAAAAGGATATATATGTACGTCTATATCATATTATACAACCGTTTTGTTCTGCAGGAATCTATATTATATTGCACACGCGCTTTTCTTCTTTAGGAAATTTCATATGATTGGTCATAGAGCAGCAAAAAAGGATATATATATATGTACGTCTATATCATGTTGTACAACCGTTTTTGTTCTTCAGGAATTTATTTTTTATTGTACAAGCGTTTTTCTTCTTCAGGAACTTTCATATGATTGGTCACAGAAAAAAAAGCAAAATATATGTATATGTACGTCTACATTATATTGTACAAAGATTTTCTTCTTCTTGAGTCTATATTATATCGTACAGACCTCTTTTTAACCATTCCTAAACTTTCTTCTTCTGTATTTGTACACCATATCTGAATATTAATTTTTGAAAAAAGTTTGGTCAGAAGGTAACCGAGGACGAGCAAATCGAACCTGAAGTGAGTTGTATTATTATTGATTAATCTAGTAATTAGTTAATAAACAGTAATATAGTTTAAAAAAAAACTGATTAAGATACAATTAAAGACGAGGCATTCAAATCTAAAGTCGAATATATCTATATATATAAAGAAGAAAGTTTGTTTTTTTGCCTGTTCTTCATTCATTTGGACACGGTATAAGCAAATGTAATGAAATTTTGTACAGAATACCTTTTCGACCAGAGGAAGCTCATAGGGTAAATTTTGATCCAAAATTTTCAACTAAAAGGGGTTGTTTTCCTCCTATTGTGGTATTTACTACAGTAAATGCCTTTTTCAGAGAATTTGTGCATATTTTTGTTTTCTCCACAACTCAAGAACGAAAGTATATAAAAACATGTAGTTTTTGCTATTGGCCACGTGACATTTTAAGATAATCCAAAGAAAACGAATAGAATGCATAAGATGAAGAGCAGCCGTATGATTGAAAATATTCATCGAATCAAAAAAGTAAATAGTGAGAGAAAATTCCATTACTCATAACTCATAATCTATATCTAAAGAAGAAGTTGTGTCTGCCTGTCTGGTTTTTATGCATTTGGAAATCCCACGAGCTAGCGGTGCCAAACTTTTAACGGCATACTCTTAGATGCCGAGGAAGATCGGGCGGGATTAGGATGACCAACGAGATGGTTCGGCTGAAATTTCACATAGGTTATGATATATTGCAAATCTTTCAAAAACTTTAGAGCATTTACTGCCATCGTTAGAATATTCATCTCTTAGTGTCACTTTTTAGCACTGATATTGGTATAAAGTATGACAACAAGCATGAGTTAAGAGAAAGACAGCCACATCCTCACATTATTTGCTAAATTATTTGATTTAAAAATGAATGTAAGCGTATACACGGTGGAACGTATAGTAATGATAGATGAAAAGGTCTTAAGCAGACCTTCTATACAACTTGTGCCGTTTTTTGGCATGGTAAGTTTCCAGTACGGTGATTTTCCGAGCAATGCTGGGTACTACCACTAGTCATATATATAATACAAAAGAATCCTATGTTTTTCGTCGACAAAACATGTTGCTGTACAATGCAGTAGCGGCGTAAATCGACTTAGAGTACAAACAAAACTGTAAAAAGACTTCCATCCATATCTCACAATAAATAAAGCTCTACTTCCGATTTATAATTTATAAAAACTTATAAATCACCATTTTGCTACGAACTACTATAAAAAAAAAGTTTTCATTTTCATAACTTAGAATTTCCATAATAAATCACTATCACCTAACACCCCTAATACTTATGTTGTCCTTACCAGCTGCCCCCCCCCTGGTTTTCAGCTTCCTCTCATCTGTAGCCTCACCTTCAAAGTTGTGTCAACGAACAACATGATTACCTATATAAAATTGAAGCTTACTTTCCTCACATTGAGAATCTTTCAAATTGCGTTATTATTAAGCAAATTTCATTTTACGCACATATTGTGAAAATTCATGGGCAGCTAAAGAAATATTCACAAATTTTAAAGAATATTTTCTTCATTTATTTTAGATATTAACTATGTGGAACTGTTGACTCTAGTTCATCATAATAATTAATCCAAAATATGTCAGGAATAGCTAATCAAATGACGAATATATTGTCACAAGTGCGTGCTCATTGGTACTGGAAAGCCAATGGAAATGCACGACAATCAGATCAAAACGAAGAATGGATAAAATATCCGGATGCAGAATCACAAATCATCGAAGAAGCATTTCAAAACAAAGATAAAACCAACATGATTGAGTTTGATCATTATTGGATTAATTTCGACGAGATGATTCAAATCAATAAATACGATGAAAACCAACCTATTTCAATTAAGAGAGCCATCATTAGTGGGAATGCAGGTGAAGCTCGATTACGCGAGTTCGTTATGCCATCCTATAGACCTGAACCTTTCAATGAGTCAGGATTAGAGGGAGGAATTTCTTTTATTTATGATTGGAGCAAAAGGAATGCTATGCTTCCGAATAGTGAAATAGTTCAACGAGCGGCTGATGGAATAATAACGGAAGGTAACTATTCAGGAAAACATGAAGAAGGAGAGAAGCTTGCTCGCTTATTAATGAAGGCTCAGTACAACAGCGAGAGCGACATTCTTAAATGTTGCCTTCATCTGTATTCGTTAGAAGCTTTTTTATACAGTTTAGTAAACAAAACTTTGAGAGAAAATGACAAAACGAAAGTAGAGACATTGGCTCCTTTTTGTTATTTCTTAACGGAAGCCATTTGGAGTGATGCACTAGCTCATGAACGTTACAAAAGATTGGTGTATCGCGGGGTCTCACTGGATTTATCATCAATCGATGAGTTTAAAAAAGCAATAGGCACTTATAAATGTTGGTATGGATTTACCTCAACTAGTAGAAGTCGTGAAATATCAGAAAGATTCGGAAATGGTTTGTTTATTATCGATATCAGTCGCACTGGTGGATTAGATATATCACGGTTTTCTGATTTTCCTTATGAAGAAGAAGTAATATTACCTCCTGGAACCACATTACGAATTGATAAGGTCGAACAGATAAATGGCAAAGAATACGTTTATGTATTTGTGGTCCCTGAAATTCGGATGGTTTTACTTGGACGAACAGGAACAGGTAATTATAAGGATCGTTTTCTTTTTAGATGAATAAGTACTCTCATTTTTGTTATTTATAGGTAAAAGTTCATTGGGAAACACAATATTAGGAAGAAAAAAGTTCAAAGCTCGCAAAGCTGCAAAATCTGTCACTACAAAATGTGGAGTCGGCGATCGAATTTATGATAATAAAAGATTGCTAGTTGTAGACACACCAGGATTTTTTGATACAGAACTTAGTCCTGAAATTCTAATACCCGAGATTGCTGGTTCTTATCAAGTTGCAGCACCAGGTCCAGATGTTTTCTTAATTGTTCTTACATTTGATCGTTTCACGCCACAAGAAGAAGCTGCAGCCAAATGGATATCTGAAGTATTTGATGAGAGAGCTCTGGATTATTGTATTATTGTCTTCACTGGCTTAGATAGTCTTAAAAGAGACGAAATAACTGTTGAAGAGTTTCTTCAAGATGTACCAGCTTTCTTAAAAAATCTTATACAAAAATGCAATGGTAGGTATATTGCTGTTGATAATGTAGCAAGTGATAATGAAAAAGAAGAAACAACCAAACTTCTATTAGAGAAAATATCAACAATGGTGGAACAAAATGGTGGACAATATTATACCAACAAACATTTTGTGCAGATAGCTACGCTTTTGGATAAATATGCAGGTTGGTTTGACCCACTAACACCCGACGGATCTGTCAATTTACTACCTGAAGTAAAGAATATTTTTGCCGATGGATTCAATCAAAAACACTCTTAAAATTCAAGAAAATAGTTTCGAAGGAAAAATAACATTTAATTATAAAAGAAACAAAACTTGTCAATAAAATGTCAATTTTATGAGTACAAGAATGAAGTTTTATTTGTGTGAAAATTAATTCATTATGAAAGAAGAATAAATTGAGGAAAAAGTCACAGAAAAACATTAAGCTTGTGATAACGAAGCCCGTAAATTAATGCTTTCAAAACTTTGAATAGGCCAGTAAAGGAATTAATTATTAAATTCCATTTGTAGTATATACAAATAATTTTATGAACTTCATCAGTTATATATTGTACGCGATAGGAGTATTTTTCGTACGACACTATCATTGTTTAATGACTGCTTGTACAAGACTATAAATTAGTTAGACTTATTACTTGACGTTTTCCTTTCTTGTACGTCAAACAAAGAAAAGAAAAAGTCTTTCGAAATAAGTATTGTATATGCATATATCAATAGAATACTAAAAAAAAGCAGAAGATATTCATGTTTTGTGTGTACAGATTGTGATGTGAATCTTTGCGCAGTTGACTCCTGCAACAAATTTCGTACTTCACTAAATTTTTAGTTTTTTGTTCTGATATGTTTGTTTTTATTTCAAAACAGGTCATCAGCAACTTTAAATGAGGTTTTAAAACAGTACTTATGATCATTAATTACTTTCAAAATATGATTTATTTCAACGAGAAAAGAAGGGGGGGGGGGGTGTTTTCATTGAAAAATGGCCTCTTGTAAAAGTCACAATTTTTTTTATCAAATACTAGTATTAGTTGAAAGAAATAGTTTAGCATCAAAATCACATCGATACGATGGGACTTCGATGTACCAAGCCTTATAAATACCCTACGAGCATAAGTCATTAAAAATACATTATAGTTGAGAATAGAGACAAGTCATCTTCAGTGAAAGAAAGGGATCGCCAAGTTAGTTTATGTACCAATCGGTAGCTCTTTTTGAATGCTATTAAGTGATGATAAAAAAATCGAGAAAAAAATATTGGCCTCTCTAGGTTGTACTGGACCATACTTCTTCCTCATATATAAAACAGGCCTCGTTTTTTATGGTCCTACCTTGCCCAATTAAAGTGGTGGTCCGCTCGGCCCATGCTAGTTTTTGAGCGGCACGCTCCAAGCCCGGTCCGTGAATTTGCTTGGTCTGCCCACGCCGGCCCAGGCCCGATGAAGATTTTTTTAGTGACATTTTTCTATGTCAGAATTCGAAAATGATATGCATGATGAACAATGTGCTTAAGCGCACACCCTCAGAAGGTTACTGGGAATTTTTAGTCAGATTGTTGAGACAGAAATAAAATCAGTATGAGATAGATCAGACTGCTTATTGAGTCAAATCAACGAACAACAGATGTTCGAACAGTTTTAATGTCACTAATGATTTTTTTTGTGTAACTGGATGTCCTTCAGCACTGTTTTTCTATTAAGAAAAGGCATGAAAAGGGCTCTATATTACCAGTTGAAAGTCTTCCCGATGAGAATTATTTGCTAAGATGGTACGCAATGAAGAATACTATAGAAAAAATAATTATAAGTATCTTCAGTAATAAGCTCTAGATAATTTCTAACTTGGGTTTAACACATTTGCAGCGATATTATTCTTTTTGTAATTCGTGAAAGGCTTCATTTCTTTATACATGTTAGTTGTAAAAATTCAAGTCAATTTTATTACTTTTTCTATTATAGATATGAGCTATGAACATTCTTTTGCCAGTGGTGAAAGAATTGGCTCTTTTGTTCAAATATGAAAAAGAAATTCAATATTTTCTGCGTGAAAAGAACTTTCAAGCCATGCTGTAATGTGAGTCATTAGTGGCTTATATCGCTGCAAATGTGTTAATACGTATCTGGGAAACTTCTTGTTGCTATCACAAGTTTCACATTAGTGTATAAAAGATAAGTTATTTCTAAAAGCAATAAATTAGGTCTGGAAATTATCTATCAATATTTTCTACTTTT
Organism: Macrotrachela quadricornifera; assembly: GCA_022393335.1. Lineage (NCBI taxonomy): Eukaryota > Metazoa > Rotifera > Eurotatoria > Philodinida > Philodinidae > Macrotrachela > Macrotrachela quadricornifera. The sequence continues at coordinate 529,565 of JAJEKB010021880.1, read as the reverse complement.
TCAACAGGCCATTTGCAACTTATACACGTCTTACTCCACTAAATACTCGAGCAAGAAAGAGCATGCGCTCAAAAGAAAATGGCACACTCCCTATTGAGTTATCAGTGAATATGAGTTTAAGAGCTGAATAAACTGTCATTTGTAACGATAATTATCGAAGACGGTTTGTTTTCAACACATTTCTTGTGTCAATCATATTCTCATAGTGATTAATACACTACAAAATAAAGTATATGGTCGAGACATACAATTGCCTTAACACATTCAGCCCGATGTGAGCCACCGGTGGCTCACGGTATATTTCATATTTTAATCTCTAAATACATTCTCTTAAAAAAAACAGCATATATCAGAAGATGCAGCGTGAAAAA
>JAJEKB010021880.1:479679-519194 GCA_022393335.1 Macrotrachela quadricornifera | reverse complement strand
CCTGTAATTTACCATTTCCAACATCGGACAATTTTTGCTCCGGACATCGGTAACTCAAAATTATACTCCCGATCATCCGGTCATGGTACCGGATGTTCGGAAGAGTGAGGACGAAAAGGGATTCACCCGGATTATCTTCATTCATATATGAGTTTGTTGATCAATTTTGATCATATATGGAGTCGCAGATTTTCGTTCGACACCTGATCTATATTTGATTCAGATATATCAACAATATTTTAATTACAATGATGATGAATCCAAATTAAATAAAACTCTGTTGTCGATTATATTGAACTTTCTTCGTGTCAGAATCTGGTAATGAAAAAATAAAATTTAGAGTGAACGTGATGTATGGCAAACTTTAATATTTCAAAACTTGTCATTTATAATAGTAATTTTGGAACAATTCAATATTTATTTGATTTTAAACTCAAGTATAGCTGTTATCAGTGGCGACGCGAAGAGCTAAAAGCAGAGGGGGGGGGGACTTTAGAAATGGGAGAAAATATGGAAATTTTTGAAAATCGAAGAATGTAGAAAAGAAGTTTAAGGTTTCAGAGTGTAGATGATTAAAATATTAGTAAATAAGTAACCGAACTTATTATATAATTAGTTCGTTAATATATTTATTAAATTTTCTAAAAAATTTAAAACAAAAACAAAATCGATACTGGCTGAATCGAAATTCGACAGTCAGTTTTGTTATTTAACCATTTTTCAACAATTTCTGTATTCTGTAATTCATTTAAAATTAATGTTTCTAATGTACATCATTCATTGTCGTTCACAATCTGTTTTTTAGAATTTTCATTATGCTAAAGGTTCTTCCTACAATTGTGATCGTGACAGGCATTTTCAAAAGATAATCGAATGCTCTTGCTAATAATGGGAGATTTTTTTTCGAGTATGAACAACAAAATCTTTGATAATTTTAATCGGGATCTTTGCTGCCGATTTTGGGGAATTTTAGATCAATTTTCTCCCAATTTCGAGAATTTTAGACAAATTCTCTCAGGATTTTGGAGAATTTCAGACAGATTTTCACTCAATTTCGGAGAATTTTAGATAGATTTCCTCCAAATTTCGGGAATTTTAGACGAATTTTCTCTAGATTTTGGAGAGTTTTAGACAACTTTTCTTCCAATTTCGGAGAATTTTGGACAAATCTCTTCGGATTTTTGTGAATTTTAGATGAATTTTCTCTTCAAATGAACGAAAACTTTAGTCGTACTTTCTCTTAAAATCGGAGAAAACTATTACCTGAAGCAGAGGGGGGGGGGGGGGGGGGGGCCCTCCCCTCATTCGCGCCGCCGCTGATCATTATGTAATTCTATTGATGCATTATCAGCAATGAATCATCTTCAACTACTAATTTTAAAAATAAATGATTATATAAATATTAAAAGATCATCAATTAATCATAATTTTATAAAAACTATACCAATATATATTTTTAAATTATATTATATATTTGGTCTTGGCTCTTCAGCATCTGATGATGATAAAATTGATTCTAGTCAATCATCAACAAACATATATGTTAAAAAGCAATTGTTGCTATTGATTGTAGATAAATTTTTTTGGGCTTTATTTTTGATTATAAAAGATGTTTCTTTTATGTAATAAAAATCATTCATACATATATATATAATCTTTTTAAAGTAGAAAATTTTTATCAACAATGAATTGCACGATAATATTTATCTAGCAAATTGATTCAAAGAAATTAATTAAAAATCGATTGAAATTTACTATATTTAATGTTTTATTTTCAAAAAAAAATTGAAAAAATATTTGATAGATCCGAAAACATTTAATATTTTCAGTGCATAACAAACAATGTACTTCATTGTTTTCCATGTTACATAACGTTTGGTTATGAAAGAAATAAAATTACTTTTTTCATATTTTTACATTTACAATCCTCAGAATACAATTATGAGTCTTTTTTTTTTAAAGAAATATTCAATGAAAACTTGTTGCTAAACTATTTTTCATATAATACAATATTCTGTATTTGGAAATTAATTGAAGTTATTTTAATGAATAAAAAAAAAATTTTTTTATAGTTTATAAGAATCAATGAATAAGAACAAAGAGAAAATATTGTTATTAATAGAGAAATTAAGTAAATGCTGACAATATTTTATTTCAAAGAAGAATTTAGTATATCAGATAAGAATTAGAAATATTTTCATAAATCTAATTCATCATGAATCCAAAGTTTTTTTAGTTTGAAATATAAAAATGTTCCACATTCTTTAAAGGTATATTTTACATATAATTATAAATTCATTTGAATATTAATATTTGTATTATGAATATCATTGATGAGAATTTTAGATAGGTTTTGTAATATATGATCCATTTGTCACTAAATCAACAACATGTGTTCTTTTATCTTCATCTCTTACATGACAAGAACGTAAGTATAAGAACATTCCCTGACTGAATAGAATTTTAAAAAATCAATGCTAAAAATGATTTTTGACTCATCTAAAAATATCTTTCTTTTCAGTATTTAGAAAAAGAAGTTTTTTTTATATAATCTCAATAGTAGAGTTGTGCACATGATATATATATATTAGTGATATTTTTATTATTCATCAATAAATATAACAATCATTTAAAAAGATTATAAAACAAAACTTAATCCTTTTGCTACGGGTGTCCTATATATAGAACGGTGAGGTTTTGCCATTATGTACTTATATTAATATGACTCCGAATACAATTTGAAACCAATATTTGAGGGGTTCTATCCAAGATAAGGATAGCAAGACTGATGATGATGATGATTTTAGGAAATCTGTAGACGTTGCAATTGTGCCTTTTATGTTCAGTTCTACCATCCGATAGTATCATAATATAACATTCTCATATACGTCTTGAATTCACATGTTCTTTTGTTCTGTTACACGTATGATATGACGGAAATCGTTTTCTCCTTTTACTATATTCGAATGCAAAGAGTACAATGTTAACTTATGCATAGTAATATATTTTGAATCCTGTCACAAGTTATAACATTTCTAATAAAAATTATATGGTAAAGAGTAGACGCCATTGACTAACGAGCTTCTCAGCGATTGAAAGAGCTTTTTATATACTATTATGGAAACAATTTTCCGCTAGATATGGATACATTTCTCACTTAAAAAAATATCCCCGTACCAAAAGGGTTAAAACAGAACAAAAAATAAAAACCATTATCGTTTGTGATAGATCAACAAATGTTGAGCACCATTTTATAGTATACACAATATGTTGGATCTCTATGAAAACGGCAATAATTATAACACTGGTACATCCATCTATGGAACTATCACTTTTTAGTCCTCTGAAATCCATGTGGATCTTATAGTTTGATAAAATAGAAACGATACACTATACTATTATTATTTTATTATCAAACTATAATGGTTCAAGAAAAGATTTGAGTCTAAGAAAAACAAGCAGGCTACATGAATATTCAATCTGTCTCCAAATTCCTCTAATTAATTTCGCTAAAAGTATGAAATCTACGAAAGATATGTATGTTTCGTAATATTTAGCAGGACGACATGGTGCTTAATACTGAGTACTGTATTGATCTGTTGAGCTCTTATTTATAGCGTCGACCCAGTGAAAAATTAATCATGGAAAAAAATATGTTCTGTATTTAAAGGAACGCATTCTAATTCGTTCCGACAATTACAGAATGAATTTTTCTCCGTTTTTTTTTTTGAACAGTCAGAGTCAGATGCCATGAAAACAAGATCACACCCTAAGAATGGATTCCAGACAATCTAAAATCAGTTCCATCAAGAAAAGAACGTATTCTTTATCGTTCTCCAAATTATCGAACGCTTTTATTTGGACTTGATGTAAGTTTTTAGAGTCAAAACTGCCACCAAAAATAGTGGAATATGCGATGAGTTATGCTCCTCAACTGATTGTTGTAATTTTAAAAAAATATATTTTTAATAAAAGTTTGAGATACGAAAAACCTTAGCATACCATTGAATAGAACTCGTCAAGTTGTACTGGAACAGGTCTCTTAATGAAGTAAATGTTAACTTCACTTACTTGTATCTAACAAAAAATGTTCTTCACAAGAAATGGTCGAGAATGTATTCCAAAATAAAACATTCTGAAAAAATTAAAACGACCAAAAAACGCATTCCAAGAAGAGTGAAATGCGGTCTTAACCATTCCATTTGGAATGCTTTTCTCTTTTTTTGAGATCATTAATGAAGAATAAAGTTAAATCTTTTTCTAATTGATTAATCACATTTTCTTCAAATTTTCTTTGATTGTAAATCATGCTATTTTGGAAAGTATTAAAACATTTTTGTAATGTTTCATTTATATAGTGTAACTTATCGAAAAACAGTTTGAATGGAATCATCTCATTTCTGTATAAGCTCTTCGAGTTTCTTTCGTGTTACTCATAGATGAATTGAAGCAAATAATAAAACAGAAGGAAGATGATAGTATATTATTTATTTTTATCAATTTATACTTTTAGAATAATTAATAAATAAAACTTGTTCACATTTCTTTGTCAACATAATGCTGCATATATTAAATGTCGCTTATTTACGAGACAAACAAATTGGGACTGATAACAAAAAATATTTGGGGTAGAAATTAAAATTGGGATCAAATTAAAAAAGAATATTTTTATGTTTTAGAGCGAAATGATTTGATGTTAATTTCTCATATTGGCAGTTTCTTGTGAAATAGCATCATTAACCAAGCTGACTTTTCCTGCCCGATATTTTTCACGAGATTTGTGCACGTTCATCATAACGAAATCACACACAAGTTCTGCGATGATCATATAGCCAATGCCAGACCCTTCGAGCAAACAAAAAAAAAGTGATGATTGATGAAACTGTCAATGAAGTCTTACCGATAGAAACAAATAACTGAACCGCATTGAATCGTCTTCCAACGCCAGAAATTAACACAATAAAACGAAGACCATGAATTTTCGATAGAATTCGATAGGTGGTATCGAATTGACGATACTTATGTATTGTGCTAGATATATTTTCATAGTTTAAAAATCGTTATGAAGCAATAACTCTTACCGATAGTTGATACCCTGTGATTGTTTCTCGTTATCAGCTTGCCCCGCACGAAATTCATAGCGCGGAAAGCAAAAACGTTGATCATAGTCAAAGTTGCAGTTCCATTTTTGTTCGATTTCAATTACACCACCCTAAAAGAGCTATACTGAATGGTCTATATGTTCCATATTTACTTCGCTGAGAAGATCTGGGATGCTTTTGTTACATTTGGAAAGAATGTCGCCAACCGAAAAGATAGGACAATTCGGATCTTGTTTGCTGTGATATCGACATGAGAAATTTGTTTCGTCTCGAACATTTCGCCTATGAATGCAAAGCAAATATTAGATATAGGACAATTAATGATTGTTAATCATTGTTAAAACAAACAGATGTATGTTGAATCGTTGAAATGTCACGGATGATTTTATAAAAATAGTGAATTTCTTCAAGTCGTCGAGACTGATTTGATAATCTCTATAAACAAAGAGAAAGTTGCAGCACACATTTTCAAATTAAAAACAAATATATTACGCAGATGCACTTAGTTCTTCGGGACACCAGCCATTGATTTCGCAAACATTGATTGATGCATTCTCTCGACTGGGTACACAATCACCTGTGAAAAAGCCTAGAAGACATGCAATGAAAATTTTATCTTCTCATCAACCAAAAATCATTTACCAAATGTGTTCGGTGTTGGTTTGCCGGCTGGACAGTGATTGTTGGCTTTATTGCAGTATAATTTAGATTTCAGCGCCTAGTTCAAGTACCAAGAAAGACATTTTAATAATAACATTGGTCAATCGATTCTTACACTTGGACAGCGACCTTCTGTTTGATCGTAAGTAACAACTTGTCGAGTCGCAATGAAAAATGCATTGTTTTCCTAGTTATCCGGTTGCAAAAATGTGGAAAACGACTATCAATAAGTGAAAAAATAGTATATATGCATGCGACAGCTCATATGTTCAAACATATTTGTGTATGCATCACGAATTATAAAGAAGAAGGAATCGCAGACCGATTGTCTATTAATAGTATTCACTTGCATGCAGTAGTATCGTGCACAAAATGGCAGGAGTTTTCAAACATCTCCATGCTCATGCAAGAAATTCTAAGATATCATGGATATTTTACATGCACTTGAAGATTTGTTTAAAACTCGTGCGCCTACGAGCATTTTCAAGGCTTTGACAATCGATTGAGTAGTGAGCAAGTAGTGAAGAGCACGCTATGCTCGTTATATACATATATATATATATATACCAGAGGAGGAATGCTGTACTCAGCAGTGTCCCAAACAATAGTTGAGTAATTGGCTGAAATATAAGGATATTAAGTATCAGTTGAATTTAATAAAATATTCTACCGAACAATGAAGATGGATTCTTCAGATTGACATATGAAACGCCTTTCACTTTAGTGATACTTGTTCCACGTGGTTCTTGAGTTTGCTGATACCCTCGTTGGTACCATATAATGTAACTGAAAAAATGAGTTGTATCCAAATCGGAAAAAATTTCGAATGAATAAAATACTAACAGAACGACGTAAACGCAAATAACCAATTGAATGAGACGATGAAGCAGAGCAAGAGATGAATGACGTACTTCGACCATTTTAACGGTCGAATAGGTGAACACAAAATCAGAAATAAATGAAGGACATCCACGACTTACTAAAATTTAAAAAAAACAAATTTTCATTTCTTCGGTTATCATTATGACTGATTTCAACTCACTTGTTCGTATCATTATGTTGGTCTTGTCAAGTATAGATAAATAGTTGAAAAGAAGATCGTACAAATAATGAAGATTTGAAAACCAGTTCGATTAAACAGACCAACTATCTTTGAAAATTTTAAAAAAAACTTTATAACATTGTTGAAAAATCATTTTCATCAGGCGACAATCGAAAAAAAAGTGTCTAAATTAAATTTTGATCCCTATCTTTTTTTTATTTTTCTTGCATTTTTATCATATTCAATTGTGAAGAATTATTAAATATATTACCTATCGTTCAAAAAAAACAAAAGAAATATTTTTATTAAATTTGCATGAATTATAAGAGAAAATCGTATTGATAAAGATTTTGACAAAATCTAATTCAAACTTTTTTCGAAAAGATAATTTGTATAATTCTCTAAAAAAAAATCAACACAAACTACCGTTTCAAAATGATAACTAGAAAAATCTAATAAGTATTGCTAAATTTAACTCTTCACAATTGAATAGATTAAAAATAGAAAAAAAAACGACAGTCAAAATATATAAAACTTCTTTTTTGAAAAAAAATGCAAAATACGGCTAAATTATTAATAAAATTGTACTGTACTTATCAGATTTTCTTTTCATATATTCATATCTCTACATTCTATCCTATACACTATACGTTCTTTCTATACGACCAAATACGTATGTCCTTTTTTTACATTCTTTCCTATGCTTTCTTTTTTATGTTGTTTTTTTATTCTCATTGGAATATGCACGTCTCTATATACGTCATTTGTTTTCTATCCTTTCTAAAAAACGTTTACTTAAATATCATCTAATGCATTTATACTGATGTCATTATCTTAGCATCCATCTTCTTCTTTCTTCTCGACTATTTATCATTCTCTAGGTCGTTCTTTCCCTTTATTTATCATAATTTGAATTGATGTTGCTATGCTATTTCGATTATTATTAGCATCCAGAAGCAAATAATTATGATTATAATAACTATTCTTTATACCATAGTCAACATCTATGTCTTTTATAAATGAATGAATAAGATCAATAAAACGCTATTGACAAAAGATAGTCTTGATATAATTAATAATGTGGTATAAAACTGTCATAAAAAACATGAATTAAACTTGATTTCAAGCTTTCGATGGTTTATAACCATCATCATCAGTTATTGCAACTATTAAGAAGTACAAAGAACTTTATATATAAATTAGAAAAAGTGACATAAAGTGAACAGGAATGGTTTATATTAGTTTTAGTCAATAGAAATTTGTTCTTGTTACTATTCATTATTACTTTTTCGATGCAAAGTATAAAGCAAATATTGTAGAAATTTTGTTGATAATATATACATATCATTCTATATGTAAATATTTTGTCATTTAATAATAATAAATAATAACGTTCCATATACTTATCATGCGTTGAGGCTGGCTGTATTAATTATTACTAGTTTCCATATGCTAAAGATATAGACAGCACGCGTAATTCATGTGGAATGAATCATTTGAGGCAATTTAGCCGTTAGTTACTTGTTCAGAGTTATTTCATAGATGATATTACTGAGATTTGAACACAGTATCTTGTGAATACGAGCCAAGCAACGTAACTATTCAACCATGGAAAGTTTTTGTCATATAAATCTATATCTATATTATAATAGACAAACTTTTTCAGTTCAGGAACTTTTATCTGATTTGTCACAGAACGAAAAGAAAAGTTCATATGTATATACGTCAAATATGTTTATACGTCATATATGTTTATTCATTATATATATACATCGTTTATATCTGCTCCTTATGCGTCATTATATATACATCAGTCATCTATATTATACTTTACTTTAAGGAATCTTTTTTTCTTATAATATTAAAGAAAGTACAGTGGGAGTATGCACTTCAGGAGTACCGCTTTTCGTTCTTTAAGTTTAACCATATATTATTTGTCTTCAATCGTATATAATGTACAGTACAATATTATAATATAAGATGAGATAATTAGATTTATTGCTTTAAATTATTGAGTATTACATTTTTACTCAGATAAAAAATAAACAAATAATGAAGTAGGTTTATTACATGAAATATATGAAACTATGCATTTGCTAATTTCTTACGTTTGGAAATCAAGTTTTTTTTAATCTTTTTAAATGAATAGAGTTTATCTTTATGTAATAAATTCATTTGTTAAGTTAAACTTGGATATATTTTCTTGAATTAAATCAATATATTAGCCAATTTATTATGTGAGATAAATAAAGAACTAACATATTCATATTAATGTGGCTATCCTTTCACTTTTAGAATTAATCTTTTTAAACTTTTAATAACTATATAACTCAATTTATATAAATGGGATTGTAAAAAGAATACATTTGTTCGTTAAGCGTAAAGTCAATACAAAATTTTTTATTTTAACTTGATATATAATCAATTTTCATGTTGAAAAAACAAAGAAATTACATATTTACAAAAATTTAGATATTATTTTTATTGATTTAGTTTCATATTAAATATTATTTTCAATTAATTAAGATATATATATATATAAAAGAAGATGAGATGTAAACTGACTGTTTAGTTCTACTTTGTATAGATGGGCAATTAGAATATAAAAGATAAAGAAGATACGACAAACACGCATAAGTGAGCCATCGATTAATACTTTGTGCTGTTGAGTTGTAATTATGTTATCTTCTTCATCTTTCATATGTAATTTGTTGATTATGTAATGTAAACTAAGTTGTGCTTCGTCAGTCATTTTCTGATGATGATGGTTGTCAATCATTGAAAGCTTGAAATAAAGTTTAATTCATGCTTTAAATTATAAAAATAATGTTTTCTGTAATAGTTTGATACCCCATTATTAATTATATTTTCCCAACTGCCAATATATCAAATTATATTTCTTTAACTCACGTAAGGCATGGTGATATTTTATTTTTTAACTAATAGGAAAGTTGAAAAACTGTCGATAAAATTGCAAAAAAGTAAGTGCGATTTAGAACTTTTACGATTATGTTCTCTTTCTTGTACAAAAGAGCCTTGCAGAAATAAATTGTTTGCTTGCTTGCTTGCTTGCTTGCTTGTATACCCGCACCTCACTGATTGGTCCAAAATTTATGTAAAGGTAAAAAGGGCTTTTTCCTATAGGGGTTTACTGAAGAGTAACCGAGGAGATGAGGAATTCGAATCTGAAGTCAGTTCTCTAAAAATGTGTTGAAGCTCAATTTTTTAAACAAACGACAAATTTTGAATAAAAAATTTTTGTTTTTATGAAGTTTGGTCAAAGGCAGTTGAGGTCGAGGAACTTGAATCTGGCTTCGGTTTTTTTAATTTTATAAATAAATAGCTTGACGATAGTTTAGAAAGATGATTTTTACGAGAAAGAGATGAGCGAGTCTTTAGACGAGCGTTATTTGTATAATTATTAAAAGTTTAAAAGAGTAATTCTAAAAGTAAAAGGATAGCCAAATTAATATGAATGTGTTAATTCCTTATTTATCTCACATAATAAATTCATTGATAAATTACTTTAATCCGAAAAAAGATTATATCCAATACGATAAATTAACAAATTTACTCTTATTAATACAACAGGTTCGCTATTAAATGTAATTAAAATTAAAATTAAAATAACACGTGAAAAGGATCCTGCGCGATAAGGTGCCAAAAGTGCCAGTTTTATGTCATAATTTTGTAGCTTGGACTCGATGGTACATTTAGAAATATCATTTTTTTCAAATACACTTTTACTTACATAGATAAGTAAAAATTTATATCACCACATGGCAAGGATCAATTCAGACGCTGGAAACGAATTTTTCTCAGTCAACAAGAAAGGTTTTTAAATTCTTATTTCATCTTTAGAAACGGTATCATAGACCTTCTACTTCTGCATAATTATTAGTTTTTCAAAATTAATAGGGAGTGAATAAAAACCTGAAATAAGATCATCAAATGTATATTAGCACATATATCTCGAAAACAAAAAATAACCCATCGTCGAGACTTTTCTAAAAACTTACTTATACACCGAACTTCCTTTTTGTCTAAAGTTCCACTTTATACGTAAACATTCTCAAATGTTCCCTTATTGTATATAGATTCAGTTAATATTTGGCGGTTTTAATCATCAGTACTTCATTTTCAAACAAAATTCATGTGATATTCAGAATCAATAACGAAATCTGAGTAGAATGACATATATTTTATTAAGCAATATTTTTCGTCAAAATTACACCCCAAAGAGTACACAGGCAAAATTTTTGAAAAAAAAATGGCTCTAGGAAGTACGGGTGTAACTTTGACGAAAAATATTTTTTAATAAAACGCAAGCCATTCTACTCAGATTTTGTTGCTGTTTTCGAATATCACATGAGTTTTATATATACACTTGCTGACCATATTTCAGGATTTTATTCACTCCCTAGTAGGTTTATAAATGTATCATTGAGTCCAAGATACAAAATTATGACATAAAACTGGTAATTTTGGCAGGTTACAAATTGGACACCTTATCACGCGGGATCCTTTCACTTGGCAAAAGTCAACTTTGTATTTTAATAATTTTACTAAGCAAATAAATTGTAGCCATTTCATTGTATATTGATATAGTTTTCTTTTAGTTTAGTGCTATCAATAAGATTCAAACAATATTTGGAACGATCAGGAATATCATAGACACTTGAATCAGATGCAATTATTAATGGACATGCCAGATGATTATGAATGAAGTAAACAAACTGGATCTGTTGTTAAAAGAAATATTTCTATAAATAACATAACTATGAAGTATAAAAAAATAAGGAAAACTCCAAAGGGAAATTCTTTAAATGTAAGCTATTTTTTTTGTATTCAAGTTTGAATTGCTCAGTCTTCTATAGATACAAATAATTGTGGCACTGAAGTGACAGATAATGATCCATATCAATCAAATGAGTATATAATGATTGCGGAATAAAATTAAATATAAGTATACATTCATTATGGTTTTGTTCTGATCATAATGAAATGTATTAAGAGGAAGATAAAGACGATTGAAATGTTGCTGATCTTATATTTTGAAGTTGTGAATATAGTAGATTTTAATACATTTTTGTGAAAGTTTTTTTTTTTTTCTATTTTGTTGTGAAATTACTCAATTTTATGAAATAGTACGTCTTTACACGATGATTTATTTGTATATGTAGACATCATTGTTAGATATACAAGTGTTTTAAAGCTATAATATTTGCGCTATTATATTATTTTTCAGTGTTGTAGCTATGATAATTGAATCTTCCGACGTCATTTCCCATGTAAAGGTACCAAGTGCAGAGTGCCCGAAAAAGTACCCTATTACTAGTGTATCACAAGATCTGAGTGAGTACTGAAGTATCTAAAGTACTTTCAGGTACCTTGTCACTAAAATTGCAATATGTTCATGATCGAATCTAACCTTTTACTTTTTTCATTCTGTTTTTTTCAAAGCAATTTAATTCATTTTTTGATTTTATTTTAATTAATTTTTAAAATTTCAAAGCTCAAGTAGGTCAAATTTGTAGATCTGGCCAAACTTAAGTTGGTTGGATCTCTATGAGACCACTCGAGGGTAGTACGATCTCAGTTGGTGATCAAGACCGACACGTTCTTCACTAGTAAAAAATCTAGAAAAAAATTCGTTTGGAAATAGATTCATTTCTTACATTTTGTCGAGTTGTGTATATAGAGCCCTACGTGCAAAAAAAATACGGTGAATGAACAGTTGCTATACTGAATACGACAAATCTCCTTGAAATAGGTACTTTTTCGAGGTTATGTTTACTAATAATTACATTTTCATTAAAATTTCCATATCAAACTAGTGAGTGACAGGCTGTAAAATGCTGGTTGACATAAGACAAATTCATGCAAAATGCATTTTCTTTCAGATTAAAACAAAATTTATCGTTACTGTAGAAAAGTAAGTCACGCATAGATATTTTATATCCCAGTCATGCATAAAAAATTCTATATAAGCTATGCTAAGAATTAAAAAAATCTCACATAGTTTACACAGAGTTATAAACACCAATACACAAAACAATACCTGAACTGTATGAAACATAATTTGTTTCCTTTCATAACAAGGATTCGTTTATTCAACGCAATAGCCTCCAAGCTTCAATTTTTAATTCTAATTAAACTTTCACAACGTATTGAGTCAATCAAAATTCAGAATTCTGCATAATCCATTATACCTATTATTATGAATATTTTCTTTGGTTTTAAATTCTATCAGTTCTTTACCGTATATAAATAAATTGTAGAACCCACTATTTCACATGATAATGTGAATTTTGAAAAATTTTTCTATTGTAACAATCCTATATGCAATATTTGCCTTCGATTTACTTTGTCATGAACAGAATGCTGTCATAATTCTGTGAGAGGCTGCAGAATGCCTACCAAGCAGAATTCAGAATTTTGTAGAGTTGTCTATATTAGGCAATGAAATGACTGTAAACAAACTTCTTTTCTACCAAGTCCTTATTCGAAATGCAAAATTCTGCTTAGAATCCAAAAACTACAGCAAAATTTTGATAGAATTTTATTCCACTAGATATGCCATATACAACAGAATTCTGTAGATAATTTTGAAATAACAACACAATTTGTTCAGAATTATAATACATGCACATGCTATTTGATATCATTTGATTTCATGCATGTAACAATACACAACACAGAATTCTGTAGAGAATTCAGAAACTACAGCAGAATTTCGTTCAGAATTCTATTTTACCAGATACACCATTTCCTTTCACACAACATATGCATAAAAGAATTCTGTAAAAAAATTTTACATCACAGTAGAATTTTGTGCATGATTCTATTTCACACACATATTGTATGCAACTCATTTCATTTATATCAGTTTGCATATCTTCTCTTTTGATTCTTGTCAACAATTTCTAACCAGAATCAAGATAATAGTAGAATTTTGTCAAATAGAATTTTGTAGAATATTATTTAAGTATGAGAGAAACAATATTAAAAAACAATGCATAAGTGCACAAAATTCTGAATTCTGCTTGGTAGGCATTCTGCACCTGCTGAATTCTGTTAATTCTTTGAACTTCTGAAATAGCAGAAATGTCACGTCTTCTACTGTATACAAGATATCAATGATAATTTATCTTACTTATCATTTATGATAGTAACTAGAACGATAAGTTTGTCGACTAACTCTATTAAAACTGACGAAAACAAGCAAATTCAGAGATTACATTTATTGTGAAATAAATCCTATGAGACAATACAACGACCATCAATGAGCAAAAGCTGAGGTTTTAGCTGGATGAACATCTATACGACGCGATAATGTCAATGCTTGAGGGCCAACCAAACGGGTTTGTCGTTGCCAACATCGAAATATCTTAGCAATTTTAGCTTGAAGTTCAGGCATTGATCCAGCACATATAAATGGTAGTAAAAGATTAGCATAGTATGCAAAAAATTGGGTATATAACATAAAATCTGCTCCAAATTCTTCAGAAACACCACAAAGATATACAAATTCCATCAACATGTCTGGTATATATAGAATAAGATAAAGAATTGATATAGACAGTAATTGAATAGTTAACTTTCGATATTTCCGCCAGTGAATTGGTTGATGCATTCGACGTTTTTGACAAATAACACGAAAAAAAAGAGCGACGCTACCAATAATAATTATTATTGTTGGTATTATATCATTAACTATAACATCCCATGTTGCCACGGAATAAATTTCATAATAACAAAGAGGATAACCACATACAAGTTGACTATAATCAAATAGATTTTCACATTGTGGAACAATAACTGTCATAACATTATAAGCAATACAATAGAGAATAATTATAGCTGTTGGTAAATAATGAAAAAAAATACGTTTATTTTTTGTTGATACTAATCGATCATGAAAGATAAGAATATGACGTTCAATTGTTGCCCAAGCAAAAAGAATTGTTATTGTAATATATAAAGCTTCATCAATAAAAATCCATGTAAGACAAAAAGAAGGAGTTTTTAACAAAACTTCTCCTAAGTAATAGTAACTCAAAATCCAAGGAAAACTTGTTAATTGAACAATAAAATTGATAAAGAGAAGAAGAGTTATAATATGATTATGAAGAGCCTTGCGTAAACTACGATCGATAATAAAATGATATAACACAAATATAGAACAGATGACTGATGGAATGTAAAAAGGAAGAATAATCCAGAATCGAACAATACGAGAAATGGCGATTTCAGAAGATAAAATCGATGTATCCTCATAAGAACTGTTGTCTTCACTCGACATGTTATATTGCAAATGTGAAAGTCATAGAAAAATTTAAAAATATAAATGAAAAGAAAACTTATTTGTCAAATGAAGACATATAATATTTATATTACATTCACCCACCTTTTTTTGTCATTTTATCATACCTAGTATTTATTTTTCTGTTTGATTACATACTCATTCATCTATTTTAGAATGATAATTTTCACTATTATAATATGCAAGATTGAACATATTGAATCAATAACAATTTTTTATTAGAAATTTATGAATACGCATTGAATAATCGAAAAAATTACTGAAAAAAATAATTTTAGTCATAAAATAAAACTAATTAAAAGATTTATAAAAATTTTTCGCGTCTGATTCTATTTTTTCCTGTTCTATGCAAATAACCTGGATACATTCTATACAGGTTTCATGTACCCAAGAATATAGATTAGAGATGACAAGCTGAAAAAATGATGATTTTATTTATTATTAATATAATAACAACAAACTAATTTATATATATATATAAGGATTCTTTACATAATGCATCTATTTTTTCTTTCTCGCATATATTTAACATTGAATATCTGAGATAATTAAACATTCAACTTGAAAGAATACATTCATTAAGATGAAAAGATTGAATGTTTTTGATATAGTTCAGTTGCTAAAAATATCCATAACAAGGATTAATTTATAAGACAAGACAAAAATGATCATCGAACAAAGACTGATGTTTGAGCTTGTCGACCACCTGTATAACGAGATAGTGCGAATGTTTGAGGACCAACTGCACGCATTTGTTGTCGCCAACATGGTAATATCTTCTTGAGTTTTATTCGAAGTTCAGGCATTGATCCAGCACATACAAATGGTAATAAAAGATTACCATAATATGCAAAAAATCCTGCATATAACATAAAATCTGCACCAAATTCTTCAGAAACACCACAAAGATATACGAATTCCATCAGCATGTCTGGTATATATAGAATAAGATAAAGAATTGATATAGACAGTAATTGAATTGTCATTTTTCGATGTTTTCGCCATTGAATTGGTTGACGCATTCGATGTTTATGACAAATAACACGTAAAAGAAGAGTTATACTGCAGACAATAATAATTATTGTTGGTATTATATCATTAACTATAACATCCCACATTGCCACTGAATCAATTTCATAATAACAAAGAGGATAACCACATACAAGTTGACTATAATCAAATATATTTTCACATGGTGGAACAATAATTGCAATAGTATTGTAACAAATACAATAGAGAATAATTATAGCTGTTGGTAAATAATGAAAAAAAAAACGTTTCTTTCTTGTTGATACCAGTCGATCATAAAAGATAAGAATATGACGTTCAATTGTTGCCCAAGCAAAAAGAATTGTTATTGTAATATATAAAGCTTCATCAATAAAAATCCATGTAAGACAAAAAGAAGGAATTTTTAACCAAACTTCTCCTAAGTAATAGTAACTCAGAATCCAAGGAAAACTTGTTAATTGAACAATAAAATTGATAAAAAGAAGAAGAGTTATAATATGATTATGAAGAGCCTTGCGTAAACTACGATCGATAATAAAATGATATAAAACAAATACAGAACAGATGACTGATGGAATATAAAAGGGAAGAATAATCCAGAATCGAACAATACGAGGAATGGCGATTTCAGAAGATAAAATCGATGTATCCTCATAAGAACTGTTGTCTTCACTTGACATATTATATTGCAAATGTGAAAGTCATAGAAAAATTTAAAAATATAAATGAAAAGAAAATTTACTTGTCAAATAAAGATAAACAAAATTCATGGTATATTCGCCCCCTTTCTTTCTATTCTCGTCATAAAGAGTGTTTCTGCTTCCTTTAATTATCGACTCATTCAGCTATTTTGGGATAGTCATGTTCATTGTTACAGATATTAAATAATACAAGATGAAATCTTTGAATCTGAAAGAAGAAGTTTGTGTGAGACACTTTGACATGTACATTGAATAATCAATATAATTAGTGGATAGTATAGTTTTAGTCGTAAAATAGAAATAATTTAAAAAGATATTAGAAAACTATTCTTTTTTAATTTATGCAAGTATCATTTGTAGATGACATAAAATGTCAGTATAGTAGAGAAATTTGTGAGATTAAAAATGGAAACCTTATCTCGTCATATTTTTCACGAGATATTTATTTCAATTTATAGAACAGATTAATAGTAGAAGATTGAGCTTTTCAGCTAAAATGACGGCTTATAAATCGATATTATAAAAATAGCTATTAATTTTTATTAGAAATCATAAATTAAATTCAAGTTTAAAAGAATTTATTATTTGTTCCGTTTTTTTCAACTATGATCGGATTCAAATTCGTTTAAAGAGATATCAGATAGCGATGTATTTTCACCATTATCGACACCAGGATTTGGTGGTTGCGGTTGCTCCTCTATTTCTACCTTCTCTTCCACTTTCGCCTCGTAAAGACATGAAGCGAGACGTGATGCTGTTTTAGATTCAATAAAATCTAAGTCAATATCATTTAATTCATTTCGATGAACAATTTCATATTTATCTCCAGTGATATGTTGAACAAGAAGTGAATAAATAACATCTTTCAATGGACCAGCATAATAATATACAGATTGTGCCAAAATAGTATCTTGCTCTTCAATTAACCATAAATCTCCATTTGAATCAGGATCTGATATAAGATCATTCAATGTTTGTTCCACTTGTTCAGATGAAATAATAGACGACAATCGCGAAAGATGAAGAAGCATTTTAGCAGCAAAATATCGAACATTCATTGATTCTGATTTTGTATAGGCAAATAATAAATTTAAAACAATCTTCTCATTTATGATAGAATTAATACGTGTTAAACATTTATAAGAAGTATTTTGAATATATGGATCATCATGTAGAGCTTCAATAAACAACTGACATAGTTCCACAGTTAACTCACCGAAATTTGATAGAATGATTAGGCAAGCAGCACGTTGTGGAAAATTATGTTGTTTACTTGTATAAAATAATGCACGCTTTAAATTATCTCCGTCATGCCAATTATTTAGGTACGCACAAAACGTTGCAGGCATTCGGACAGCAACTAAACTTGCAATCTGTACATATTGGGGGTACGCGTACGCTAATTCATAATCTGTGTCTCCCGGTAGTATTAAAGTATTGGTGATGTGGCGAATACTATTGTATAATTCAGCTATAAAAATTGGTAGAAGATCTGGATGTTCTTCGATAAATTCTGCTGTTGTATTTGCACTATCTATTTGAACATTGTAAATAAATGTATATGCCGTCGAGTCCATGAGTGCATTGTAACATTGAATATAATCCGAATCAAGCATTTCAAATAGAAATAATTTATCTTTCAGAACACGTCCAAATCCTGTACGTGCTGCTTTGGAAACATTTTGCGAAGGATGTTTAAGCAGACTACAAAACAAATCCATATCATCTTGATCAAATGCGATATTATTCACAGACATACAATGAGAATAACTTGATATCATTATACTGAGAATATTATCAGATTGTAAATTAGTAGTCTCCCTTCTTTCGTTATTCATAGTCATTTGAATTTTTTCAAATAGATTTTTATATGTAATTTCGTTACAGATATAACCAAGTGTAAACATTATCGCTTGGCGAATTTTAAGATTATTGGATATCTCGAATAGATTCGTAAGAGCTTCAATAGCTAGTTGCCTTGTATCATCATTATGATTGAATGACATATGTATGGTCATAATTAGTGACAGAACAAATTGAGCATGACTTTCCATAACTATATCCGATGTTCTATCACCATCGATCTCCAAGAATGAAAAAAAGTTAGACGCGATCATATCACACATATATATTATTAAATCACCAGATAGTCCAAATAGATTAGCACAAGATAAGGCGTCTAAATTTATATCAGTTGTAAAAAAAGAAGCAACATAAGAATTTGTGCATGATCTTAGTGCATTAAAAGAATATTCCTTATTGACCAATGCATGAATCCTATATCTTTCCAACCAAAGAAGAATTTCTAGATGAGATTGAACATCTAGAGTGATATTTCCCAATATCCGATTTACAGTAAGATTAACAGCGGCTGAAATTTGGCGATAATAAGTTTTTTTCTTGATTAAAGTGAATAAAACATCGATACCCAATTTTGAACTTGTTCGAACATCATCATCACTTGTTGATCGAAGAATGATTTCAGCTCTCTGACGAAAACGATCATTTTTACTACATAAAAGATCACATACAATAGTAGCAGCTTCCATAGACCATATATCAGAATTAACGAGAATAAGTGCAGCATGATAGGAAAATGAACATAATTCATTTGAATCTTTCCATTTCAACCAAGATTCAACTAGATGAGATGCTTTGAATTCTACCAAATTTACATGATGTAAAGCATTACTTAATTTAACATAAAAATCTTCCGATTGTTTGAATGAATCTGATGAAAGAATATTTGTTATTGTTAATGCTTGTACTTCTGTTAGAATAGGATTTTCAAATTGACATAACTTTGTTATAATTAATTCATCGATGGTATATTGACGAGTATCCGTATTAATACATTCATAAAAATCATTTGTCAATTCGATAAGATATAAATTTGAAATAAGTAATGAAAACGATAAATTATCATCTGTATTAATATTAAAATATTTCTTTAAAACAGAAGATTTATTATGTACTATTCTGTTATTATCCGGTATAAAACTATGTGATAAACATTTTGTAATAGAAGAAAATGCAGAATTTAATTGTATATATGGTAATAATGCTTCAATAACAGCATGTTGATCACGTTGATCATTATTAACAAATTTCTTAAGAAGATTTTGTAGACAATTATCAATTATCGATTGATTTTTAAGTAAAGGTAAACATCGAATAAAAATCGTAGCATGTAATAGAAGTGGTAATGTTGAATAAATATCATTTAACTGATATTCAATTTCTTCTTGTAAAGATCTATTTGTACACATTCGAATTTGTTTATAATCTAAATAAGAATAAAAAGCTATTACACATAATCCATCAAGACGAATAAGTTTATTATTAATTGACATAACACTTTGTAAACTTTCTTCTAATAAAGATAATTTTCTTTCATTTTCAGTCCAACGACAAATATATGCTAGAGAAATACATGCAGAATAAATTTTCATATTTTTTTCATCATCTTCAATTAAAGCAGTTTGAAGTCGTTCATGTTCTCGTTCAATATAACGTTCAATTCGTGCTCTTCGTTGTTCATCTACTAGATCATTTGCGCCAAAAATATTTTCATCTGTATCTAAATATTGACCAGTTTCATTATTCATTTCACGTTTTCTTTGCAAGTCAAAAATGCTGAAATATTCAATATATTTGATACTTAATGCCCATATAAGACTACTACCTAAATTTTCTAATTTTTGCATTCGAAGCCATGGTAGTAAAGTAATCAATGCAGTTAGAATAGAAAGTTTTTTGCAAGATGTATTGGATAACAACATTAAACATTCAGTTAAAATATGACTAAAATATAAATGTTGTTTTTTATTATCTGTTGTATCTTTTGAATTGATTGTAATAAATTTTTGTGCTAATAATCGAAGATAAAGATTTCGTAAATGTTGTGGAAGAAATGTTAATGAACATAAAAGATCTTCATCATTACGAAAAACTAAATATTCTGGTACATTATCCATTGCAACAGCTACTCTGTATTGTGATTGAAATTCGTTATTATTTTCATATATCCAAAAGAGTTTTGTAAAATGATGTAATAGAGTACAAGAATTTCGATCAGATAATAATCGTATATCTGTAGTTAAAAGACCTTGGAGTAATTTATCTTCTTTTCTAAAAGTATTAGGTAAATTTAATGTTACTCGTTCATGAGGACTTGATATTCCTTCGAGTAAAATTGATTTTGTAGAAGATCGTAAACGAGCTAGACTATTTTTTAAAGAATTTAATAAATCAAGAAATTGTATTCTTGCTGATTCAACATATTGAAATTTTTCTATGATAATAGAAATAAATTTAGTTATTTCATTTTCAATAAATCGATCATCTTTTTCATTAGGAAAATAAAATTGACGTAAAATCATTGAAATATATTTTAATTTATTCATAGTCATACGTAAGAGAGATTTGGGAATAATTTTCAAATTATCTTGTATATATTCAATATCATAAAAGCACATAATTGCAATACATAAATCGATTGATTCAGAAGATTCATCTTGATTTTCTATTCGTACTAGAAAAGATTTAATACATTCTTGTTTTAATTTTTTAAGATTTTGATCTTGTTTTGTACGATCTTTTTCCGAAAGAAAACGTATTAAAAATGGTGTTATTACAGTACATTCTCGATGAATATGTAATGGATCAAAAATAATTATTTGTCCATCTCGTTTTAAACCACCATATAATGTAACAATTAAAGGAAATAATATAATAGGAATTGAATTAATTTGAATTTTTTGAGTAAATAAAAATTCTTTGAATGTAGTTGAATTGATAGATAATAATTGTTGATTAGAAAAAGTAACTTTTAATAATAATCGATCAATAGCAAATCCATTATTTTCATTGTCTAATGTTGATAAAGATTGAAGTATTGAACAAGATGATTGATTTAACCATTTAATATTTTCAAATTCATGAGGTTTACCTTCGATAAGATAACAAAGAGTTGATATTGTTTGAATATTATGTGAGGAAGATTGGGATAAGAAATTATTAATCCATAATGAAATAATATTATTTGGAAAGTTTTTTAATGTATTTATTATTTGATTAAGTAGAGATGGACAAATAATTGACCATTCATGTTGACCAGCTGCAATTATTAGACAATCCAAAGTATTAAATAAAATATTATTTGAAGGATAATTTACAAAATCATTGCTAAAATTAATTAATGTGTAAGCACTAAGTGGTACTAGAGATTCAAATTTGTCATGTTCTTGTAAAAAATTGTCGCATAAATTATCGAAATCTTTTTGCGACCAAGAATGACTTATTTTACCAAAAGCAAGTGCAATAGGTACTCGAAATCGTGGATCATTTAAATGTTGTCTTAACGATTGACTAATCAGTTGAATATCATTTTCTTGATCTAATTCATGATTAATTAATTTTTTTCGTTTTAATCTATCTATTTCGATAAGTTTTAAGCAAGTGAAATATTCTTGAAATGTTATATAAAGAAAACTATATTGTGATTTATCTCGAATAGTTAAAATACCAATATCTTCACGAATAATTCGCGCATATTCCAATGCTTGACTTTCAATATTTTGAATATCTTCTTCTGTAAGAAGTGTTTTACCTATAGATGTTTTGGTCAATTCAATGCAAATTTCGTTTATTTCTTCTTCATCAATAGAATTTGATGTTGAATATTTACAAATAGAATAAGCTATACTGCTCAATATTCGAATTCCTTTTGGTATATTAGTAATTGATCTTCTTTTACTCCATAAATTCAACATTGAATTGATAATCTGTTCATACAGATAAATACGTTTTGTGGGTAATGGTGAACCTTCGAATTGATTAATTGCTAAATTACAAATGAATGATAATATGGAACAGTTGGAAGCCATATTAAAGAGTTCAAGATTTTCAGATTTTTCTAATTTGTTTTTTAATGCTTCAGCATGATTTTTTCCTTGATTAGATAATGAAAGGGATAAAGTATCCAATATTTGCTGATGAACATGAGAAAACCAATAATCAATGAATTCTTTCTTACGGTTCATATCCATCGGTTGTATTATATAATGAGCAAATTGTCCAGCTACTGGAGCAGTATGATATCCAACAATGCGACTTGTAATAATTAATTGATTACCTCCTGTTTTTGAAGGATCGTCAAATAATCTATTTAAATATGAATTATCAAAAATAGATGAATCTATAATAGGAATTTGAACATAAGTTTTGACAAATGTTTCTACAATATTGATGATTTTGAAACGTTGTTCTGAAACTGGAATTTCATCAAGACCATCAAGTATGATTAATGCTTGACCATGTTTAATGTAATCTTGTAATACACATGATAAATCATCAGGAGTGATAGATGGTTTATCAACAATTGCTTTTCCCATCCATTTGTGTCTTCCTATGTAATCAAATAAAGTTAATGAAGGATTGTTGTTCAATATCTTAGCAAATTCGCCAATACGAATAAGAATTGGAATACGAAGAGGACCATAGTCAGTTGATTGTTGTTCATTGAGAAGAAATGTTTGAGCAAGATGGTGAACAAGCCATCGAGTAAAACTTGTTTTTCCACTACCTGGATCACCCAAAATAACAATCCATCGTTTTGTTCGAATAATATTTTCTTCACTAATATTCTTATCTTCTGATTTTATTTGCCATATGCTTTTTGAAGTTTCTTCCTTGCTGTGTTCTTCTGATCTGACAAGCAATTGGCGTGATTCATTTCTTTCAAATGGTGTAAATTTATCAGATTTGAATTGGGCAAATGTACGAGTAAGAGGTAGTTCAGATACTTGCCAATTAGGTTCTAATTGAGTTTGATCTTCAGAAGTGATATGATAAAAAGTGTGAGCAATTTTGGCAATTGTATCGTTACTAACATCAGTAATATGTATATTTTTATGAAGCTCAATGCAACTGCGAAGATAGGATTCAATTTTTTCGGTATGTTTCTCACGTAATAGACGAAGTTGTTCTGTAGTATTTTCTTTGGTACGTTGTTCAATCGTCAGTAGTTTTTCTTTTAATATCTCATCTGAGGTTTTTTGCACAAGTTGTTGTTCCTGATAAGCGTTACTTAATATTTGTACCTTCATTTGATAATCATCTGTCATGTTAGCTTCATGTTGAGCGAGTTGCCAGTGAAGACGAAGTAATAAAGATTCAAGATCTTTATAAGTCATTCCATTGAGATCGATTTCATTATCACTACAACTAGTAACGATTTCATTGATAGCTTTTAGTATTTGTGCAATACCTTCTTGTAAACGATCTACATCGATTGTTGCATGTGTATTATTCAATCCATGTTGAATTCGGGTTAAATCAGTCGCTATAACTTTCCAATGTTCTTGACATACTTTGACCTCATTTGTTCGTTGAATAAGATTATCGATATTTGTTGATACTGACAAAGTCGATGCCATTTTAAGTTTCAGAATACAATTTCTACAATTAGGTAGAAAACAGTCAGCAAAGATGAACGGTTCATATAGAAGTTAATACAATTTTCTAAAAATTTATTATTGAAACATCTAATTCAAATAGCATATTGAGGCATTAATAGCAAAATTGTTGGACTCAACACTATATGATAATGAGTATCTCGATTTATGGCAAAATTAATTTGACAAGAACAAGATCTAATCTGACATTACATTTTTTGAAAATGTAAAAATAACTCTTCCGAGCTACATGAATAGATGGAAGAGTCAATCAGCTGAAGTCACATAACAATATTCATTCGAAAAAGAAAATATTAAATTTATGCTTACTAGTATCTCAAGAGGTCATTTTCTTGCGGTATTTTAATTCTGTAAAGCTTGTGCGCTTTCAAGCAAAATATATAGTTATTTTTTTTCTGTTCTGTAAATTTCGTGCATGACACTACCTTTTCGTAATATTTGTTTTTGATACATATAGTGTTTTACAATAGTGAGTTGGAAGAAATGAATATTTATTTTTACCTTTCTTTTCTTTCTATGTTGGAAAAAACCTGTGTTGACGACATCAAGAAAGCGGAGTGAAGTATTATTTCATCCTCGATACCATAATAATGTTGTTATTATTAGCTTGGAAATTACCAATAAATGAGCATATCATTTTGTTCTTTATCACTGAATACAGTTTATTTATTAAATAAGATAACCTGACTGTTAAGGGAAAATATTGAACAATAAATTAATTTTAAGATAGGGTGAATTGTTTATATGGTAGTATGGCGTATGCATTTTGTCTTTTCATTTTTTTCTTATTTGTATTGAAGTATCATCATGATAAAAATGTGTATTTCACCTATTTTATTCGTTTAATATCATGCTTGAATAAATATACTTTTTTTTCTCGTGTTTCCTTTTTTTAAGGCGGCTAACTGCACGAAGTGCATATTAATTTATATGTGTAGAGATTGATGAATATCAACTCTCAGATGAGTGGCAAATTAATTTCTGCATGTGAACAAAATACGTTAAAGACAAAAAAAGATAATTTTTATTCCCTTTTCTGAAAGAAAGGCTTATATCGCAGAAAATATGCTATTGAAAATTAATAAAATTTGTATGTCTGTCCAAATCAGTCAGAAAAAAGCATGAATTTTATGAATAAGGTTTGAACAAACCTCTTTGAAGTCGAAGAATCTTAATCCGTCATTAGTTTTTGATTGCGGAAGGTCTTTTTTTAAGAAAATAACGATTTTTTTCTTAGATTGAAGGGGAGAGATGATATTATATAAAATAAATCTGCAGCTCTATATGTATGGCTTATTCTAAAGTATGTCTGTATGAATGAATTGCAACTTTTTGTTACAATTGAATTTTAGCTATATTTTTTGAAGGCTTGTATTTAATTGCTCAGTATTTTATGAAGTTTTTCTCATCGTCGTTTTTCACCAATTTTAACATCTTTCGCAGCCGGTGGCAGTCTGCAATAGTTTAACCTAATGACCATATCTACCACATGCTTATATATGAATTTTTTGAAAAATACTGGATAGTTGCATACACCCTCTGACCATTTTGATCTATCGTTTGGTAATGCAAGAGACCAAGCATTGAATGCTTTCTTTTTGCATTGATCGAAGGAATACCATTTCATTTTTTTCACGACACTAATATCGGAAGCTGTGATTTCAGTAGCGTCCCCACTGGGTATAAAATATTCAACTGAATCCTCATATTCGGTCGAAAATAATGATTTGTTTGACTTTACCCATTAACACCCATGTGTCCATAAATCCAATGTTATTGTTTGTTGATCACTATATTTCTTTAGACCTCTTTCGTACGACTTTGACCATTTTTCAACAATTTCAAATGCTACTGTTTTAAATCTTGATAACAGTAGACGTTCCCAAAATGTATTTTCGTCCTTGATGATTTTATTTGTTGCTTGCAAAACATCATTGGTGCATGCTTTGATGACCACTTTTTAATGAACAAGTCAGCAGCTTTTGTAAATACTCTTATGTGCCCAACAGATAACCATTGAATTTTCTCTAAAAACATCCAGAAATGCGTTATATATTGAATCAGCACCATCAGCGATTCAAACATCTGAATTTATTTTCTGCAAATCACGAAACATATACAAAATTCTGTTTTTCTCATTGGAACAAACAGCCAGTCCAGAATGAGTGAAAATGACAATCAAGATCAGTAGTATCAATCACAAGGACTGGGAATCCTTGCTACAGCAATTTATATGTTGTGTCTGCATGAATCTTTTATTGATCTTGATGTCGCTTGTAGACGTCATTTTGTTGTAACCAAAAATTAGAATTTGTTACTATCCACATCATCATCGTAAATCATTTGGTACGAAGCAATAAATGGAGTGTCATCCGATACTGGAATAACCTAGCTTGATTCCATACACCACTGTTCAATTTCTGCAAGGCTTGTTGCAGTGAAACCAAGCTTTTTAGCTGTAATAC
Source organism: Macrotrachela quadricornifera (assembly GCA_022393335.1). Taxonomy (NCBI): domain Eukaryota; kingdom Metazoa; phylum Rotifera; class Eurotatoria; order Philodinida; family Philodinidae; genus Macrotrachela; species Macrotrachela quadricornifera. Next base: position 492,409 of record JAJEKB010021880.1, on the reverse strand, counting down.
ATCGTAAAAAATTGTTTAATAATGCAATACTCAGTACTATCAATTTCCGCTCACATAATACTTTCAATATGGCCTTTTGTTTCAATTTCAATTGAAATAATTCCGTTATTACTTCTTTCACTTCATTGGTTATGGCGAAAGCATTTTTTGTTCCATTCGATCGTGAGTATGATTTGACTGAGTACAATATAAATTAACTTCATCACTCGTGGTGTTAAGCAACAGATAAATACCAGCATCACATTGTTTTCCACGAAATTTGACTTTGTTGCATCTGAAATATTTCTTTTTTCCTTCTGCTGTTGTAGTGTCCCCATTTTCGTTGCCTTTCTTTCGTTTTATCCGTACTTTGGGTGCATTCTTGAGAAGATTTACAAATTAGAATGAAATAAATTTGAATTAGATTTGACTGTTGACCATATTCACAAGCAATAAACCATTTTTTTATGTTCAATCCAAAATAGACTTCGAAATGGTTGAATAATTGATTCGAGATTTTCAATAGGCGAAGAGGAGATGGACCGTGAAAGATCAATAAAAAATTCAAATTTTTCTAAATAAGTTAAATTCATTTGAATAAATTGTTCGCATCGTTGACCATCGAATACATTTTCTCCACCAATTAATTTCAAGAAAATTAATGATGGTGTTGAACAAAGAAGTGACTCAACTGCATTAGTCTCGATATGGTAGACTACATCAATAGTTAACGAAGTTAATTGTGGAAAAGTAGATGTTCGAAATCGAGTAATGAAGAAGAGGACAATTGGGTAAGATTTTGCATAGAGCATCTGAATCAATCTTTTCATCTAAAATTAAGTATCTGATTGTACAATTAACAGGCCAAGAGATTCTCGAAAGTTGTGCCTCTTTTATATTCAATTCAAGTTTTCGAATCGTTGATTGGACAATAATCTTCAAACTAAATTGTGATGTTGTATTTATTCGTCGATCATCACATTTTCGTAAATTCCATATGTATAAAATTTGAAACTTGCTTTCAAATATTCAACTATTCAATTTTTGAATAGTTACACTTTTTTCAACTTGTCAACTATTCAATTCTTCAACTTTTCAATTTTTCAATAGTTGAACCTTTTTCGCCTGCGCGAGAGTGTCACGAGCCACGAGAGGAGGGCACCTGCGTGAGGGTACGAGTTGGGAGGGCCTGTGTTACACTGCCGCAGAGCACGAGAGAAGTACCTACGTAAGGGGAATAGTTAAAAAATTCATTATTTGAAAACTTGGATAATTGGAAGGAATAGTTGAATTCAACTTTCAAGTTTTACACTACTAAAAATCATCAAATGCAACTAATGAAAATTTTCATTTTAATCAATGAAAATGAAAAACATCTATTTATATGTCGCTTTCACCATAAAAATATAATTTTTTTTCGTGTTTTTCACATGAAAGGCATCATTTTTTGCCACGTTTTGATTATATGGGAATAAATCGTGATCCTGCTCGACAAACATTGAATGAACAAAGGATTCGATCAAGGAGAAGAAGAAGAAGCGAATTTATTTACATTCACATCAGCCTACAATTGAACAATATTAAGCTTTACTTTTGACGAAAAATACAAAGCTAAGCAAGACAATAAAGATACATAATCAATGAGATTTTAGTACAGAATAATATTATTATTATTCTGAATGACGGCAATTCGTCGACGATTTCTCCACATAACGATGTTTCGCGCCACTAGTCGATAGATTAGCTCACCAAATTCCATGAAACTTATTACACTTAGACCAATCCACCTTCAATAGAACAATCATTCTGTGAAAAAGTGAAAAGTGAGAAAAATGACTTACAATCCAGTCTGACCACCAATGGCCGAAAATGTATCGACGATTCCTTTCTTTGCTTGTTGCCTATTGATCGTCACATAATGACTACCACATGTGATCATCACTCCAAGATAGTTTGCATTCATATAATCATCATAATGTTCGTCAAAATCATTCGGTAATGCTAGTAGAGATTGATTACGAAGCAAAGTTCTTGACCAAATAGTCTTTTGTTCTGACGTTGGTGCATCTAAAGCACTAAGTTCTGTTAAAAAATGCGTATGTACACATTGTGGAGAACACCACACACACCATTTGGCTCTTAACGCAGGATTAGAGACGAACTCTTGTCGAAACTTAGTCGCACAATCATTCTGTGACGTGGTTGGAACACAGACATTAGCAAGAATCAATTTGTCATCTGTCGGCATTAAAACTCGTCGCGTAAAGAAAGGAAATGGGTAAATACAGGAGCATTGTTTAAAGATAAATGCCTGTTCGCACAACTGATTACAGACTTCTTCCGAATAGGCTAGTTCTGGAGCTGTACCGGACTCAAATGTCGATTCATACAAATCGTGGACATCGAAGTTAACGGCAGATGTGCAATTCGTGTATGGTTTAGGAAGAAAAATAGTTTGACTCTTTCGATATGCTATTTTGTGAGCGAGACCAGGCCGTAGTCGCAGACCATTCTTACTAATGAATGGTATTTCATTGTTCTCATGTAGCTGCAAGACGAGACCATCCTCAAAATGCGGTATTGGAAAAGTGAGATGACGTGGATAGTAAAAAGACAACGAGAGACCTTCGAAAAATGTCATATTGTGACTTACATTGGCTAAAGTGAAAAGTTTCTTCGTGGCTACCTTCAAATTGAATGTATAGCAATTGCCAAAGATGGATGATATTGAACGAACGAAATTTGCTGTACAATTGATTCCATTGTATGAACATTCCAATAATATATCCGATAGCTGAAAACCGAGTTCGGATAATTCCGACGTTCTATTTTGATTGACCAGATCAGTTAGCATGGCAAATCCTAATAAGTAAAAATATTCTTCGGTCACATTTATATCACTTTCTGCATAATGAGAGCTCAACTTTTTGTACATTTGATTCCTTCGGTATGGATTAGCGCTGCAAACAGTCACTGCTGGAAATGGCATATTACGTTCTAATACAATTTCTACGTTGATCTGTGTAGGAAAGGCTAGATATTGCGAGATTTCAAAAACAATAAAACCAGACATAGAGATAAACGCTCCCACGAAAGCGACGACCCAAAACACACGATGTAGAGTATTGTAAGCAGCAGCGATACTTCGCAAACCATGTGTTGAAGTAGTGAGGGAATAATCAATCATAATAGATTTACGATGACGCTGGAGAAATTCGCGAACGGGAGGTTGTTCTGATGTTTTCGCCATTTGTTTTTGGTGAGACAGTCTGCTGAAAGATTTATTCTCTGAGTTTAATGCTTCGTGACGTTTTTCTTGATGGAAAAATCACTATGCTAAAGTTTGCCAGAAAATTTTTTGCAATAAACAATTGACAAAACATGCCATTGTTCAAATTTGAACAAGCACGAGCAAATTTTTTTATTGATAGAAAAAGCGTGCCATAATGCAACCATTTTGTTGTCTTTGTTTTTTTAAAGAAGAATTAGAATAAAACACGTTAAAAATGATTCCTTGTGATATAAGATTTTCAGATTTAATTTTATTTTCATCGAATCGACAAAAACTCTAGTGTGTCACTGTTCACAATGACTGTTTACTATCTGTTCTATTATCATGATTTCTACATGTGGCAGAGGTACAGAATCTGACGCTAAAATAAAAAAATTTTCCTTATTATAAGAGTCAATTAAACAGAGTCTATGATCTTTCCCAATTAAAAGTGAATTTTTAGGAAAAAATAATAGATTTTTCCTTAGTGGACAGCGGAGATTTGACAAGGTAACTTCAACTTTTGTCGATGATATGAGAAGAATGTCTTTCAAATAATATCATAGAATAATTCATACACAAATATTATTTTCAATAACGCCAAATCTTCGAAGTATAGCTTAGTAAAAATCGTATACACCTATTATTTTTAAAAGGAGTTAATCATCTGAGATTTTTAGAACTGCTGGCATAATTCATACCAAATATTTCAGCTAGTTTTACCACTAGCAAATCTTGATAATTTATAATAAATTATAGAAATTCTAAAGATACCAAAGATCGCGTATAACTAAAGATCTGACATCATTTCGGTCAAACGAAATCAAATATTTCTTGTGTTCGACGATTACATTCTACTACAACTTTTAATTTTACATTCACAATGATATTTGATATAAGAAGCATAAGCAAGCTTCAATTTCTCTCTCGTTCTCCATTGTCAGCACTCGACTTAGGTCTTCTCATGAGTGTCGATACTCTCATTCTTATTGTAATTCTGCGTACAATGCATAATAGAAGCATTCAACAGTAGTGTCAACGTCACCGTCAGCGAATATTTTTAAAAGAGATAACATGTTTGGCTTGAAATAGGTCTTTTGACGGACAACATATGTAAGAATTTAGAATTTCTCTTGCTTTGTTTTGCACGTCAAATCATTTGTGCATCTTGCATGTGTCTATAATAGGTTAGATATTGCGAAATGATATCTCTACTGATTTCTTCTTTATTGACTTAAGAGTCGCAGACGATCAATATTTATGTCTTTGATTCAACGTAGATTTTAAATCCTTTGAAGATCGAAATTTTTTTCAATCAAACTGTTGTATTTAGTTCAAAATGATCGAATTAAAAACTCGTGATAATGCATCGAGAGAAGAGAGAAACAATCTGCATATGATGGCAGTAGAGATGTTCCTCGCGGCAGGGACAGATTCTCAACCGCGATAGACATCTCTGGATGGCACATGGGTGACCTATTTATCTTAAAGATTATAACAGTTTAATATAGAACAAACACTTTCCCTAATGAAGAATAGGTGAGACAATGTATGTCCTACGGATCCCAAAGGGTTAAAATCCTCCTAGATCATTTAGGTTCGAGTATCAAAATTTGCAAGTGAAATTAGTTGAATATTTGCTGATCAAAAAAAAAATCTCTTCTATACTTTTCGTGATGCATGTTTTTAATTTTGATATTTTTAGTATTTAATGAATCGTTTTGGATATATAATTTGCAACATTCAAGATACTCTGTGTGGATACCTCAAAATATTTTGTTTGATACAATTTTTTCTCTTATATGTACACGAAAAAGAGGAGAAAATAATAAAGATGAATACGACTAATAGATACAGTTTAAAATTAAACTTCATTATTCAGGTCGTCTACATAGCCAATTAATGGTATATGATTAAAGATGTAGACTGTATTGATATTATCATAGAAATATGTGATTATCCGCATCTTCTATAGATTTAGTTATAAAAACTTTTCCTCGCTCTCTGTATGTTTGATCATATGTTCGCCTGTTACCTGACACATCTTTCTCTCTTGATATTTTTTTTTCTCTGCCATATCTGGTGGTTTTTTCTTTTCTTTCTTATCATCACAAGTGTTTTCCCACTTTGTTCATCTTCATCATCATCTATAGAAGTTAACTGTTTAATGGAAAGAGCCATCGATCTGCAATTTTTACCATAAGAAGGAGGGCATGAAACTGCATCAGATTGTATAGACCGATTTTTTCTGAAGTGGTTTCCTATAGGTTTCTGTCAACTTTATCAAAAACAAAATATTGAGTTGTGTGAAAGTTTTGTAAACCTAATTTTGAGGAGTGCATTATAATACCCAAGAAAAGCTCTATAAACTGTACAAGTAAAGCAACAGCTGCATAAGAGTAGTCCGCATATATGATCTCTAACTTTTAGTTTTAGTTACATGTAGTTGTGTTTAGCTTTCCAAAAGTCTTCGTTTTTGAATAACCGTTTTTCGGCTGCTAAATTATTGAAAAACATTATGAGTTGCATGCAACGATACTTTTCTCCTCGAGAAAATTACCAAGCCTGGAAGGTTTATGAACGTTAATTTTTAAAAATTTGACTACTCATTCTTTTTGAAAAGCATGATTTTAAACAATCGTCGGAAGCAAAACTATTGAGCAACTGTCCTGAATTGGATGCGATGAAATTTTTTTTCTAAAATCAGCTATAGATAACGCATAACTACTTTGGATAGATTCCGAAATAATCCTTTTAAATAATTGATTGTAGGATCAATTGAAATGGATATATGTAATTAGAATTGTTTATAAAGATGAATCAATTCTCAAGAAATGTGATGTACGAAATCATCCTTTTCTTCGCAAATACAAACCACTTTCAATCATTGTTTTATTTAATTAGAAGAATAAAATTGATCAAAATTCTATAAATTCACTCGATTCGAATTCGTCACAACTGATGCTTAAGAGAAGCTAAAATATTATCAGATAAGTTGTTATTAAGTTTTTAGAGTAATCAATCATAAAATTGCAAAAATACAAAAGAGTTATATTTATTTTCATTATTTGATTTATTTACACAACAGATTTCATTACATATCGACTTTTTTTTTAGTATAAAGAACTCAATACAACGAAATGACTAAATTTCTTGGGTAAAGTTATATTACCGACCCTTTTTTCGTTTCTATATAACCATTAACAGAACGGACAAATATGACCAGAGCTGGTAGTACTACGTTGACGAGCAATCTTTAATGCTTCAATAATGTCGTTTGGTGTACATGATACCGGCCATAGCATTGCACGTGCATTATTCCATATTTCATAACCCTCAAGATCATCCAATGTAACCTCTTCGTAATCTATAACTATTGGTTTCCAATTGTCAAATCCTTCTCTAGATAATGGAACATGACCAACACCTATTTCTTCGTCTGCATCATATATAGAGCCACAAGTTAATGTTGAGAGATCTATTTGAGATGGTCGTATATCATATTTATTTTTGTATATTGTCAAATGAATTTGTTCATCATCAATAACAAGTACTTTAACAATACCAACTTTGCCCTTTCCATTTTCAACTGTGCATATGGAGCCAGCTTTAATTGTTTTTAATGCTTCATTTTCCATATTAATTGTTGCAAAAAGGTGCAACTCTCTGGTTACTTATATCTGAACAATAGAAAAATTTCTGCTTTGCTACATAATTTTGCTTGCCTGTTTTTTGTTACTTATATATGATTATCATTGTCATGAAGTGAACATGATTTACTCAATAATGTTTTCATTTTATTGCATCATTCTATCACGTCATTATCCTCACATCCTAGATCTTTCGTCAACTTTACTGTATTTTCATGAGTAAGGCTGATTGAAACAAACAATTTCTCTCGTCTTGCACAATATGATGAAAGAAAAAGAACATATCCAACGCATAAATGCGGCGAAAGACGAAGAAAGAATAAAATGAAAAAACAACGAAATTAAGATTTAATAATACTTTTTCACATGAAAATGCACATCCAACACCAACAAATTTGACATGAATTTTGAAAACTATTCAACGTGAAATATATAAAGACCATTCATCGACAGCACAATGACTTAGATCTGTTTTTTGGACCTCAAAAAATACCGAATATGAAAAAGTCTTTTTCGACCTATCCTATTATAAGAAGCTCAAAATTGGAGGATCAACTAATGATATTATATAATAGAGCAAGGCTAGTACCTTACCAAACTGTTACTCGATATACTCTCCAATTTTTCTTCCATGAGAAATCTTGACTATGATATGTGATTTTGGGGTACTCGTCTGTATAACCTTGACTTCCAAATCCAGGGGACTCAATCCGACAATAAGAGCAATCATAGATTTTATTATATATACATTTTATTTGCGCACTGCTCTGGTTCAAGCACAAAATAAAAACGAAAGTATCTATATATCGATGGGAAAGCTTTTATTTTCTAGCTGATTTCCTCCACACACAATAAAAAAGTTTCGGATAAATGATAAAACCAATAAAACAAAAATAACAAGTAACGCTCGTCTAAAGACTCGCTCAGCTCTTTCTCGTAGAAATCGTGTTTCTAAACTATCGTTAATTCATTTTTTTATAAAATTAAAAAACCGAGGTCAGATTTAAGTTCCTCAAAATAAAAGAAGGAGAATAATGATTGACATGCTAAGAACGATTGACTTATTGTGCAAGGATGTTGGTAATATATCCCACGACACATTACATCGTCTTTTTCTGTTCTTTTACTAACGCACCGATGCGCACTGCATCACTTTTATTTTTGTTACATATTCATACTCATGAATATATTTTGATTATTTATCCACATTGATCAACATATTATTAACTAAATCAGTCATTTTACATATAAGACGGCGCTATTGATGTAAATCAGCCACATCATCAAAATTGATGATTTTGTCTTGATTTAACAGAAATTTAATACAGCATTCTAAATATTGACTATTTTTCATAGATCTCAATATACAATTACATTCGATATTGAATAGTCAACGTTAGAATATTGCTAAGAGTAACTAAATAAAATCTATAGTAAGAAATATTAATGACTACATTATATATCCAGACAGTTAAAGAATTTGAGTTAATTAGATGTAACAATATAACTAAAATAGTAGTCTTAAATCTGAACGATGAGTTCTAATATTCAAGTATTCATTTCAACTAAACTACATTTTCCTCATATATCGATATGATACCTTTCTAAAGTCAAGAACATTGTTTGTCAACGTGTTCAGTTGCATTTAAGAAGCCTTATGAATAAATGCTATCAAGTCAATTTTCATATTTGCTAGAGAAAGAGAAGAGTTGTAGAACAGACTTTTTCCATTATCAACACTATTGACCATAATCAATCTTTTTATAAAATTAAAAATATCCTTTGCCTAAGTCAAATTTTTGAAAGAAAACCAAAAAAAATGGATTTGTTATACTATTCTAACTACCAACTTCAGAGAGACGAGGAATGATTCAGTCTTACCTATGACTTTCTATAACTTCTCTTATTAGGGTACTGATCGATCAAAAAATCTACACTAAACATGTTATATACTTTCGAGGGTTAGACAAAGTACAATGAACCTTCTTATCTTCAAAGAGAGACAGAAAATGAATCGAGGCACATTTCGCAGAGAGTCGATATCGACGTAAAAAGAATTTCTCATGTCAGTCAAGAACATAAAGACAATTTCAAGCTGTGTATGATTTATTTTTGGAAATAAAACAATCATGCTGATGCCATAATCAGGTTGAAACGCATCAAAGTTTGAAAACATGAATTTTTTATTTAACAAAGTTTTTTCCCTCTCTTGAACAATTCGAACGCATAAAGTTAAAAGTCAATGTTATTCTTCATCAATGCACTATTGAAAGAATTCAAGGTTAATAATCAAGAAAAAAAATCATTTCTTTCCAAAGAAATAAACTAACCGATTCCGACCATTTCATTTTGATTTGTGCTAATGTTATTTTTCATGAGTATAATATATATATATCAAAAACGTAAAAGATAATGCGTCTTACAATTTTACATAATTAAGTAAAGACAAGTTCAGAAAAACGAAAAAAAAATTAAATATTCATGTGGAAAACTCAACGCTAATTGAGAAGTTTTCTCGGCAAACGTCTGTTATTTAGAAAGTAAACATTTAAAAGAGAATAAACAAATAAATATTCTTAAGAAAAGTTGAATTACAATACGATGATAAGTATAGTGTTGATCTTGTCTCAAATATTTGTAACAGTCATTCAAGATCAAGTGATTATCTTATTGTTTATACTATAATAGTATATAAGATTTTCATTTCATAAAAAAATGGCATCTGTTAGATAAAATTCAAACTACACTGATTCGACAATAACTTGGACAATTATCATTCATTATAATAGATTGTTTAGAAAATATAAAACAAAGCAGAAGAACTTAAATCGAAACAATATCAATAATTAATAAAGAACATCTTATTTGAAAATTAGTAGAAGTTATTTGTTTCATTTTATATTTATGAATTTTGATTATCAAACAAACATTTTTTTTGTTTTCTATTTTATTTTATTGAATAAATTTAAGAAAATATGCTGCATAAAACCGAAACTACGAACGAATGAGAAATACTGAAACCCAAGGTTATTCATTTGACATATTTCTGTCCTATCAACCAATGTAAACGAATGGACGAATATTGAGTAAAAGTTTTTTTATAAAAAAGGAAAAAATTTTGAGTATCGAAAAAAAATTGCTCCTAATTTGATTATTTTTTGACTTTTCTCCTATTCATTAGATTTGATTGATATAATGTTCTTTATTCATCCGTAACGCTTGATGAATATTGCCGGCTATATTTCCCTTTCTGTGGATCATCATTAATATCTTTCAATATGTCAATCAGCGGTCATTTAATATGTTTACCGCTCAGACACTCAAAAAAGAGAGTGTAGAGTTTATTTTTCGTACATATCTTTATGCGCCTTATAACGAATTGGACGAATAGTTTGATTGGCGTCCTCAATAATTATATTCATCGAGCTATTTTATCCGTCTAGGTGTATCGATATCACTTGATAAAAAGATGATTATATCAGAGAAAAGAAAAAAAAATACCCATCTTCAAGGTCAACACGGAAGAAGAAAAATAAAACAGAGAGGAAATAAATTATAACGGTCATTTCCCAATTCAGATATAACTCTTTTCTATCTCAATCCAAAGTATAAAACATTAGTCAATACGAAGGCACTTCATTAAAGGTAAACAAGGAGAAATACATTTCGTTAAAAAGTTCAATGATTGTATTTTGGATCAAGATCATCAAATGATGATGAATATTATATCTCAATTAGACTTGTCTATTATACAATAGCATAAAAAATGAGAGGAAATATTGAAAAGAAAATAAGCTGATCCTGTTAAGAGACACAGACCGGACTGGTTACTTATCTTTAGTAAGAATGATTTTTTGATCTAATAATCTCAGTAAGAAGAAGATCGTGTCCATGAGATAAAAGTTATCAAAATAGAGAAGAGAACGTTTAATTTTTAATTTTACTTAATTTCATCTCTGCATGAGCAACGTTGTTTTTGTCTACTTTATTATAGAATCATCTTCAACAACCATGAATAATCAACATCCCCGACATCCACATCCTGGCATTGAACCCGATTTGACAAATTCCATGACATTGGTCTTTCCAGATACTGGCGAAGTCAAAAATTTGACTTATGAATATTATAGAGGATTACCAGGACAACCTGAAACAACTGTTAATTTGCCAACTGGTATTGTCCAAACGGGTGGTGAACCAATGTTTCCTCCCGATTTTCCCGGTGGTATACAAAAGATGAATTTCTGATATGTTTGAATGAACAAATATGATTTCGTCTTCATTTAATAGAACTCAATTGTTTGTTATCTTAGAGTAGTTATAAATAATTCTCTATCTAATATTGTGTGCTGATTAAATTTTGTTGTCTACTTTATTTCTTGTGTAATACTTCTGAAATAAAATTGATCCATTGAATGAATCGATAAATCATTTTCTTTTACTAATATTTGACATGAAGAAATTCTATTGGAAAATTCACCTGAAAGATCTTTAGATCTAGCAATTTATAAACAAATATGATTGTAATTAAATTCGACAACTTATTAAAGAAGTGCTCTCCATAGAGAATAATTGGCGATTGGAACTGATACTTAAATATTAATAGGGAAAGATATTATTTTTGTTTTTATTCGCTTATTTATTGCATTTGATCAATGTTTTTATACTCTTCGAGTCATAATATCAATATATTAGAAGACTTCAATATTTTGTTATTAGATAGCAAAATAAAATATTTTATCTCTTCAACTTTTCTTGTTGAAAAGACCACTTCTCTACTAGACTCATCATTTTCATACGATTATCTTTTCTGTTTCGTGACACTATTTCTTTAGAGCAAATTAAAACGAAACAACGAGCCAGTAGTGTAGAACTCCTTTATTTGATCCAAGTTATCAATTATCGAACCTGTTGTGCGATGAGGAGCACATTATCTTCGAAAGAAGTGCTAATGAACCATACTGCCAAAAGTTATCGTTATCTTCAGTCTCTACTTTCATACTTAAAAAGGTGTGTACACCATCTAAACATTTTTATTCTTACCATATATTATTATATTCGTCTTCTTGAATAAATACTTTAGTGTTTAATAAATTTGTCATGTCAATTCACCTTGATTTATCTTAATATAAAATAGAGTCATATTTAAACCTTTTCTAATATCACTTTTGTTATCATATTTACTTGAGTGTTATATCAATTAATAATTAAGGTAAAGCGAAGAAAGATTTCTTTTTATTTCTCACTCCTCATTGATTGTACATTGTAGAACTTTTCGTTCTTCTTTATGAGAAGAAAATGATCTATTTTAAAGAGACTTAATAGTTCTTCACAAGTTGTGGAGTTTTAACTCTAATCTAGTAATGGCAAAATATCTGTCAATCTATTCATGTATTTTAGATAATCGAGCAGGTATGTTTTCATTCTGAGTTTTTTAAACTGACAATGACTTTTGCGACGTGTTAAAATTAATTGTTTTTATTTAAAAATACGAAAATGGGCGTTTGAATCGCATAATTATATAACTAGTTTTAATGAAATGATGGATGAATTTATTAAATGAAGTAATGAAAATAATAAATATTTAATTCGTCATATAAATACCCATGATCTACTTTCAATGGAAAAAATATCACTTGTTACAATCCCTGAAAATTAGGGATGCACCAATTCCAATTCCAGTCAATTCCAATTCCTAGAATTGACTGGAATTGACTAGAATTGGAATTGGAATTGATCGGAATTGGAATTGGAATTGACAAGAATTGACTGGAATTGGAATTAGAATTGACAAGAATTGACAGGAATTGACTGGAATTGACCTGGAACT
>JAJEKB010021880.1:326385-469679 GCA_022393335.1 Macrotrachela quadricornifera | reverse complement strand
AGTTCAACGACAACAACAGAAACCACTTCAAGTACGAGTTCGACAAGTTCTACGACAACTTCAACTGAAACCACAACAACAACGACAACAAGTACAACAACAACACAAACGACGACTAGTACTTCGACGACATCAACTACTCAAACTACAACTTCAACTTCAACCAGTTCGACAACGAGTTCAACAACAAGCTCAACTTCAACAACAAGTACTACCACTAGTGTTACTACAACAACCGCTACAACTACAACTTCAACATCTGTCACTACAGAAACAACTACATCAGCCACGTAAGTTAGAAATAATTTCCATAGGAAAAGAGGAATTTTTTAGTGTTTGAGTGAAGATTATTGAAAGAAGGACATTAAAACACGATTGATATTTTCTATTTTTTTTTCTAATGCATTTCAGGACTACAATGGAAACAACAACAGTTGCAGGTCAGTTTAAATGTATATATTCTTATTGTTCATTTATGTATTTTTCTTTATTTCTTCTAATATTCAAGCTTCAAGCAACATAAATATTCCACTTATTGTTGGTCTTTCACTATTGGGCTTGCTTCTATGTTTATGCTGTTGTTTTTACTGGCTTTATCGTCTTTGTTGGTAATAAACTATCCTCTTATTACATTCAATTATTAAACAAATAAAGTTTTCTTTTTTGTATAGGAATCCTTCACGACGTCGTTTTGAAAACAAAGTTTCAGAAAAATTAAAACAACAGAAATATATTGTATCTGGTCACAAATCAACAAATAAAATTTTTCAAAATAGTAAAAAGAATGATAATCTTATTGAAAATGTATCAACTATTCAAGAAAGTTTTGATACATTTCCATCAAATAATTACACACGAAGTATTTCGTTCATAACACTTGATGATCAAACAATTATTCAAGATGAAAATTTATCTAAACAAGAAAATACACCAGCATCTGAAAAACGTCAAAGATCAAGTCATTCTGTTGTTACGATTGATCCACTTAATAAATTACCAGATCGAATTCCATCAAGTGAAGGTCAACAAAATAAACCAAAAACTTCTCAACAATCAGAACAAGAAAGAATTTCTTCATCAACAAATAAAATTGCTGTTGTTAAATTACCAAGAAAAAGAGTATCAAAATCTCTTCAAAGTCAATCAAGTGAAGATGAAACTAATGATGTAACTGATCTTGATATTTCAAAGCATACAAATGATAACACAAAATCAAGTCAAGAAACTAGAATTAATATCAGTGATGAAACTTTTACAGATACTGCAAATACTAATATTATACGAAGACGAGCATCAAATCATACTCCTGTTACAGTTACAAAAATTAAAAAAAATGACGATGACATCAAATTGACAGTTGATCATGCCAAAAGTGCTCCTGTAAATAAATATGACAGAAGTCCCACTGTAAGAGTGACAATATTATCAGCAAAGCAAAAACGATCTGCTATTCAACCATATCAATCAAATACATAAACAAAAATATTATGACATTCAAAAATCATATGTATATTAAAGATTTCATATTTCATTGGATTTTTACTTACTTTAAAACTCATTTGCGAAATTATAAATGTTCTTGCATTAATAAAAAAAATGAATCTATTTATCTATCATGATTTTATTCGACACAATACTGCCTAATCTATAATTCTTTTTATTTTAGCACATGAATTTTCTAGAGTTGTCATGTAATTTATTTAAAATGAACAAATACAGTTCAACGTTTTATTTAATCCTTTGTTGACGGGCATGGTATATATACCACCTCGAGTATTTTCCCAAAGTTGAGGAATGGTATATATTTCAAATCTATCAGAAGTGAGTAGAAACAGCCTGTAGAGTACTTTTCCTATATTAATAAAGTAGTCTGTCAGTATTTTGAAGTATTAAAAAAATTCAAATATAGTGCATTTAGTAATTTTTGCAATGAAATTTCTCACAGAATACCTTTTCGACCCAAAATTTTATTTTTGTTATAAAACATTCGATCTTAACGGAATTTCCATAGTAGATGTATCTAAGGCCGGGTACCTTGTGGTAAAAATTTCAGGTTGAAATTTTCAGCCTGTCAAGAGATAGCTTAAGATTAAGGTTCAAAACATAAATCTTCGTGCATTCTAAATTTCTCGGCCATTTTAAATATTAGGAAACCGGAGCTGGTTCGAAAATGTAGTCAAGACTTGGGCTACAACTTGACAGAGCCCGATTTTTAATTTTTCTGTAGTTTGGTTTTTTAAAGAACTTCCACGTTATGATATGAAATTAATAGAGTGTAAGTTTCCAAACATTTTCTCCTCATCTGACATCAATCATGAAATCCGACTCTGTTAAGTTGTACTGTCAGACCTTAGCTATCATTTAAAACAAACCAGAGTTTTCTAGCTTTCAAAATAGCGGAGAAATCTAGGACGTACGAAAACGTAAAACCAAAAAGCCTCGTTTTGAGAAAAACGCAAAATATTTTTTGGAAATATATTTTATGACTTTTCATCCGGTAAGTATTTTTCTATCATCTTAAAGTATAAAACACACTTTAAACTCATTATAGCTGAAAATATTACGACAAAAAGTTTTTAATTGGCTTATATGAATGAACTAAAAACCAGATTTAGAAAGTGATATATGATTGACGAATGATGTGATAATAGCGTAACTAGTTCATTCAAGAAATAAGATAATGATAATCGTATTGGTGGCCAATCATCGCCACATCCCTTGTAGAATCGATAATGTCATCATCCAATAGTTCTAATGTAAAATCATGCATTGCCAATGTACTATCGTTCACAATGCAATCAAGATTTTCGTCATTTGGAGTATATCCAATATCACTATCACTTTTATCTTACTACGTGATAGAATCAAAGTCAAGATAACATTCAGTACAATAGAAAGAAATATATTTTACTGTTACAAATTGATATGCGCAAAAAAATTGAATTATTCGAAAGACGTCGTTTTTCTTGAATAAAGGTTTTTAGAAAAACCTCTGTAAAACCCATCGTAAGCAAAATAAACTATAGTGTATTCCATACCAGACTTGACGCTCTATCAGATACGTTATTTTAAAAAAATCGATAAATTTGGCCAAAATCACCTTTTTTATTTGGGGGGGAGGGAGGTGGATCTTAATTACTTAACAGAAGAAGGTATCGACATAATGCCACCTCCACCATATTCACCAGACCTTGCATCACGTGATTATTGGCTAAATGATTATATCAAGCATTATTTAATTGATCAATCAAATGAAAAATAGTTAGCTCGTACGGTATCTAAGGTGGTGAAAAAAATATTCCAGAAGAAGAATATAAAAAACTTTTGACAAACTATTGGAAAGAATGGAGCTTTGTATAAATAATCAAGGTGACTATTTTGAACATTTAATAAAATAAAACTCGAACTTTCTCTTTTTCTTTAGTTTTCTTTAAAAATCTCAGAACTTTTAGTCAGATCTGAGTACTTCGCATCAAATTTATTGTTACATAGAGACGTGACTTGAAAGTTTTATTGCATCATAATCTGTACATCAGACTGAAATAAAATTCTCATGTCATATTTTAACTCAGTAATAAATATAATGCAAAGTATGATAGCACAGAAACATAGAAGGGCAAAGACTTTTGTTCGTAGCTGTAAATAATGATATTGTTAATGAGAAAGAAAAGGAATACTTCTTATCAGGCTTGAGTAATCACTGTTTATTACTCTTTCAAAATCAACATAATAAAAACTTTCATTCAACTTCGTATATAAACGGTGAATTGTGTATGCTGTATACTGTTTCATTCTCTTGATGATACCAAACATTAGTAATACATACGTCAAAAAGCCAGAATAACAAGTGATTCACAAATAGCCAAAGTCAGTAAATACTACTCAGTTCATCTTCTTTCACAGTGTTTCTCTCCTCTTCGAGACTTCCAGAGAACGGTTGAGAACGATAATTTAAGACCTGTAGAAAAGAGATTCTGTCTAATAGAGCAAAAATTGTATTACTTTTAAGAAAATCTCATGCTACTGCCAGAGTGATATCGACGTTGCAATTTGTCAAAATGGTTCCGCTTTTGTGCGCTTAAGTCCTCGGTACGTTAAAAAACTGAGATATACCTACGATCCAGAAATTGGAAATTCTATAGAATTCTATATCGCTAGCAGAATTCAAGGAATTCAACTGAGTGATGACCTTTACTCACACCCTCACCTTTCCTCGCTATGTAACATGGAATTTAAGGAATTTACGGCAAGTGGAATTCGATAGAATTCCACTTAAATTTCCATTTTCTGAATGGTGGGTATTGCTGCTCTAAAACTGTATGAGATTTAATATATCTTGTTAAGAAATCTCATAAACGAACGATTCAGAAAAAGTGGAATATTCATTTTTAACTACCGGATATTTCTT
The DNA here is from genome assembly GCA_022393335.1 of Macrotrachela quadricornifera. Taxonomy (NCBI): domain Eukaryota; kingdom Metazoa; phylum Rotifera; class Eurotatoria; order Philodinida; family Philodinidae; genus Macrotrachela; species Macrotrachela quadricornifera. The sequence continues at coordinate 465,271 of JAJEKB010021880.1, read as the reverse complement.
CGTTCTAGCGCATTTTTCTCTCTTCCAGCGGATTTTTTTAGTCATATGAAATAATTTGTTGAAATGAAAATAATAAATAGATGAATCGATGTAAAAGAACTGGACAAATTTAATATGTATACAAGTGATGGACAAGTGAAGGTTTCCTTATCTCAGCGAATTTTTTCTCTTGCATATTTTTTTGTAGACAAAGTTATTTATTAAGATGTACATATTCAAAGTTATACTGAAATTAGAACATGTTGCATGATCTAGTAGATCTATACTAAGGAATTGAATACTTCTCAGTTCGAGTGGACTTTTATGCTCTTCAAAAATGACTGTCATCAGTTGAACATTATATATATATATATCTGTAAAAGGTAGAGTCCTACATTTTTCCAGATCTAGTCTCATCTATAATTTTTTTTATCGCGTAGATGATTCTTTTAGATTATCACTTTCGAAATGATGTCTAAGAACTTCACTAATCGTTTTAAAGAAAATAGAGAACTTTCTGCGGAAATAAACACTGGACTATGTTGACACATATGCTAGAGCTTTAGCAGCTATAATAAATATTTTCAGTTTATAGGTTAGTACAAAGTTGAATCACATACTAAGAGCTTATTTGATGAACAATAAACTATATTTTTGACAGAGATCATAAACTCTTGAAATCAGAAAGAGCTCTCTATTTGATAATGCGATAATAACAAAACAAAGATGATATAATGTCCACTTAGGTATAAAAAAAGATCCGCTACGACACAAAAAAGTACTCTAACAACAATTAAGTGTAACACATAGGCAAAAAAAAAACCTTCTGATGATAGAAACATGATGCCTGAGAATCAAAAAGTTAGTGTAAAGTTCTGTTAAGCACAATAAAATATTCGCAAGCATATAGAAAATTTACACTGAACCGATTTTTGTACTCGCTCATAGAAAAGTCAACGTAAAGTATTGCCACGAATAATGAAAAATCCGATAGAAAATAGAAAGATCTGCATGATGATAGTAAAAGTCATGTGTATAAAACAGAAAAGTCTCGATAGTTATAGAAAGATCCTATAAGAAAATCCACTTAGAAATAAAAATATCCTCTTACAAAAAATAAAAATAACGTATGAAAAAAAATCCTCTCGCTTATAGAAAAATGACGCTTTAAATTAGTAAAATGGACGTAATGTCCGCTAAACAAAAAGAAAAGTCCGTTAAGAAATAGAAAAGTTCTCTTAGAAAAAATAATGATGATACATTAATAAGAGAAAAATCTCCTTAATTACTGTAGAGGTTAATTGAATTCCCCCCTTCGTATTTTCGAGTCTTTATTACTATAGTTCTTTTATTTTTTGACCTGATATATATTGTGAGAAAGCCCAGACTACGCTGCATCTTTTGGTGTATTTAGTTTGAGCATCAAATACAATTTGAAGTATAAAAAATGTATTAGAAAAAAATCTAACATTTTTTTTACTACGTAATGTTCATAATAATACCACATACTTTATTTCAGCTTAGGTAAATGATAGAATGTTGTGTTTCTTTCAAAAGATGCGCCATGAAAAGCTCTGTAAATAGAGTATGATTAGAATCATTTTCCTCTGTTCTAATGGTTCTTCCTATATTCAAAAATGAACAATCTTTATGATAGCGTCGGTTTCTGTCATATTGAAAATGTTAAGAACACTTTTTGTTTTGCATATATCACAACCTTAGAAAATGATAGAATATTGACTTTTGTTTTAAAAGATGCGCCTTTCAAAGCTGTACAAAAGCTGTATTAGTATAATTCCTATAGAGTATCAGATATGTTTTCCAAACATTTTCAATATGACGGAAACTGATATTATGATGTAGGTTGTTTTTTTTTAGTGTAAGAAAGACGATTAGAATAGCCGAAAATGATTCTAATCATACCCTTTTTACAGAGCTTTTCATGACGCATCTTTTGAAAAAAAATGCAACATTCTATCATTTACCTAAGCTGAAATATGTGCGAAATAAAGTATATTACAACATCATAGACACCTATTTTTGTAGTATAAAAAGAATGTTAGATTTTCTTCTAACACATTTTTTATACTTCAAATTGCATTTCATGCTCAAACTAAACATAAAAAAATACAGCGTATTCTGGACTTTCTCACGATATATAGCAGGTCAAAAAATAACAGAACTTTAGTGATAAAAACTCAAAAATACGATAGGGGGAAAATTAATTCGCCTTCACAGTATAGTAAAATGACGCTTAAAGTTAATAAAATGAATCTAATGTTCGTTAATAAATTAGGAAAATTCGTTAAACAATGAAACAGTGAAACACTATCAGTGTAGCAGGCACTGTTATTTTTCCCAATTACTAAAAATCTTCTACTCACTGAATGACATTGGGTAAAATGGACATTTTCGGGATCTTCGACAGCCCTCAGAAATTCAGGCAAAACAACATGTACCATTATCTATGTAAATGAAAGTAGTACTTTTTTCTTCTTATTCAGACAACAATTGTGCTTTTTACAAGCTGCGTCGACTCTCAATTCAACATTCTTATCAATATGGCCACACAAATACTGGAAGAAAATATCTCTAGTGTATCGAATGATACTGTCTCCAACTACAATCAAACACAATCACGACGATGTATACTACAAGATTATATGCTCATTTGGATCGATGAGAACACGAAGGACTGTCAGAATACTCTAAAAAAGTTGGTGACTTCTGTCAATCAGATCGATGTTTTCCATGATCCAGATCGTGCGATCGATTTTATTACCGATTTCAACAAGATGAAAGTCGTTCTAGTAGTAGAAAATACACTTGGTCGACGCATGTTACCTGCTATTCACAATATGTCCCAGATAGATACAGTTTATGTCGTTTGTCACGATAAATCACAAGATCAACAATGGACCGAACAGTGGAATAAAATCAGGAGTGTTCATTCGGATATCAATGAAATATTCAAAGCACTACAAGTGTCTGTCAAACAATGCAATCAAAATAGCATTGCTATGAGTTTTGTACCAGCAGAAGAAGAAAATTCTCATCAAAATTTAAATCAGCTCGATCCCACATTCATGTATACCCACATATTCAAAGAGACTTTATTAGAAATGGAATACAGTGAACAAGCAATCAAGGACTTTACCGAGTTCTGTCGAGCAAATGACTATGGTGCACTTCACAGTATTGATCGATTCGAGAAAGAGTATCGTTCTGAATCAGCCATTTTCTGGTATACTTCACAATCATTTCTTTATTCTTCACTCAATCATGCTCTTCGAACTATGGAAGGCGATATTATCATTAAAATGGGCTTCTTCATTCGTGATTTACATCGGCAACTCGAATATTTGTACCAGCAACAGATTGATACTTATCAGAAGGGGTGCTTCACTGTTTATCGAGGGCAAGGTGTCTCAAATGAAGACTTTAAAAAACTTTTGAAAACAAAAGGTGGACTTCTGTCGTTCAACAACTTCTTGTCTACGAGTAAAAATGAAGCTGTTTCTCTGTTATTCGCTACGAGTGCCTTTCAAAATCCTGATCAGATCGGAATTGTTTTCCGAATTTTGATCGATCCATCCGTTTCGTCAACGCCTTATGCTTCTATCGAAGACATTAGTCACTTTGAATCTGAAGAAGAGATCCTCTTTTCCATGCACAGTGTATTTCGAGTGGGTGCAATTAGATCTTTGGACAACAACGAAGGTCGACTGTATCAGGTTGAACTTCAATTGACGACTGAAAACGACGAACAACTACGTATACTTACCAAACGCATAGCAGAAGAAATTACAAGTACTACACAAGACAAAAAATTAGCTCAATTATTGCATCGCATAGGTCAATATGATAAAGCCGAAGAATTGTACAAGACACTTCACGAACAAACACAAGATGACCATGATAAAGCCTATTATTATCATCAACTAGGATCCGTCAAGAATGACCAAAGAGATCTTTTCACGGCTTTATGGTATTACGAAAAGGCAATTGAAATCAAAGAAAAAACGCTTCCTTCAAATCATCCAGATTTGGCTAGTTCCTATAACGATATGGGTGCAGTCTATACACAGATGAGAGAGTATTCGAAAGCACTTTTATTCTACGAAAAAGCACTTGCAATTCGCCAAGCAACTCTTTCTCCAAATCATTCTGACATGGCTGAGTCCTTCCACAACGTCGCTGCGTTGTATGACAAAATTGGAGAATACTCGAATGCACTCATATTCTTCGAAAAAGCGCTTGCCATCGATGAACAAACTCTTCCTCTGAATCATCCTAGCTTGGCTATATCATACTGCCAGATCGGTTTGGTGTATGGCAATATGGGAGAGTACTCGAAAGCTCTTTTATACCACGAAAAAGCGCTTGATATTGAACAGAAAGCTCTTCCAGCAAATCACTCTGACTTTGCTTTTTCCTACAGCAACATTGGTTTAACGTATGACATGATGGGAGAATATTCGAAATCACTTGGCTTCCATGAAAAAGCGCTTGAAATCCGACAAAAAACTTTTCCATCAGATCATCCGGGCTTAGCCGCCATCTACGATCACATTGGCTTGGTCTATCACAAGATGGCTCAATACTCAAAAGCACTTTCATTTCACGAGAAAGCCCTTGCAATCGAAGAAAACATTCTTCCTGCAAATCATCCTACGTTAGCTACACTATACAACAATATCGGTAGTGTCTGGGATAGCATGGGAGAGTACTCGAAAGCACTTTCATTTCACGAAAAAGCCCTTGCAATCGAAGAAAAAACTCTTCCTGCAAAGCATCCCGGCTTGGCTGTTTCGTACAACAACATTGGAGCGGTATATGATAACATGGGAGAGTACTCGAAAGCACTTGCATTTCACGAGCTAGCACTCGAGATCAATCAGAAAACTCCCTGTAAGTCATCCTCACCTGGCTGTTTCCTACAACAACATTGGATCGGTGTGTGACAAGATGGGAGAGTACTCAAAAGCACTTTTATTCTACGAGTTATCACTTGAAATCAATCAGAATACTCTTCCTGCAAATCATCCTGGCTTAGCACAATCGTATAACAATGTTGCCGTGATGTATTGCAAAATGGAAGAATACTCGAAAGCAATTCTATTCTTCGAACAAGCACTTGCGATTCGACGAGAAACTCTTCCTGCAAATCATCCGGATTTGGCTAGCTCCTATAGCGATATAGGTTCAATGTATACACAAATGACAGAGTACTCGAAAGCACTTTTATTCTACAAAAGAGCACTCGAAATTGCGACAAAAACTTTGCCGTCAAATCATCCCCATTTGGCTACATACTACAGCAACATCGGTGTGATGTATAAGAGCAACAAAGAGTACTCACAAGCACTTTCATTCTACGAAAAAGCACATAAAATCAAAGAAAGCACTTTCCCTGTATATCATCCTAACTTGGGTATTTCCTATAACAACATTGGAGCGGTGTATAACTGCATGAGAGAGTATCCGAAAGCGCTAACATTTTACGAAAAAGCGCTTGAAATCTTAGAACAAATTCTTCTTCCAAATCATCCTGATTTGGCTGCATATTACAACAACATCGGCATAGTGTATATGAACAACGAAGAGTACTCGAAAGCACTTTCGTATTTCGAAAGAGTAGTTGCAATTGGCCAAGAGACTGTTCCTTCAAATCACCCTTTGATGGCTGTTTCCTACAACAACATCGCTGCGGCGAATAATAAGATGAAAGAGTACTCAAGAGCAGCTTCATTCTACGAAAAAACGCTTGAAATCTTTGAAAAAGTTTTCCCTCCAAATCATCATTCCTTGACTCTATTATACGACAATATCGGCAAGGTGTATGACAACATGGGAGACAATTTGAAAGCACTTACATTCCACGAGAAAGCATTTCAAAATCGACAAGAAAGAATGTCATGACTTTTATGAATGTTTGACAAGAAAAGATAAAAAATGGAATTGTTAAATATGAAACGGACAAAAATGTATATGTGTTTCAAATTTATCGATGAGGTTGATATAAATGCGCGTTTTTGTCCATTTGTTCATTTTGATGATTTTTTGGTAATTTTATTCCCTGAATGCATCCTTTCAATTTCAACATGATGTAAACATTCAACAATGTGTATTACCTGCGATTTATCCTCATTTTAAAGGTATGAAACAGCAGATTGAACTAATAAAATGAAATCATATCAGTAAAATTCGATCAATAAAGTAGACTCTTGTCTGCATTCAGATAAAAATATTCTATTGTTTTCAATGACGCAGAGATATATGCACACGTACAGAGAAGTGTTCTGTCAATTGTGGAGAATATACAATGGAGATAGCCGATCGGTAAGTTAATACACACCTGTACGTGTATGAGTGATCTTCGCTGACATATTTGCATTCCGATTGTAGTAAAAGTTAACGCTAGAAAGTTGAGAAGTTCTTCGGAAATTTTTCACAAAATTGGCGGTGGAAGTTGTCGAGAAAGAAATCAAAATTAGAACAGGAAAAAGATGAGACTTTTCACGTATCTGAAGGTTTCTGCCGTATCGCTTTGTATTCACAGAGAATAAATGCTGAATTACGTCTACTTTGCAAATAATGGTATCGTTCAAATCTTGTTCGGTCTTTCATGGTTCGAATAAAAATTAGTTAGAAGTTAGATTATAAGTCAACCACTGAGTGGAAAAGTATCGAAAGCGTGTTTCCTTTAAATTGAAGATAAATACAACAAGTTTTTATTCGATCGAACAGTCTTATATATTAACCTGCAAAGATTTTATTTGTGATCCAATTACTGAATTATTCTTCTTAGATTGCTGATTTTTGAAGAATTTCACTCATTTATGCTCGTAATACATTCGATATATTATCGCTTAAACTGTATTGTCTTTATATGAACGACATATGCACTGTTGCACATCCTATATTCATCCCATTTGTCGATGAAATATATTTAATAAACTGTACTGAGATAATTGTTCAATATTTGAATATAAATTTTCTATCTACATTTATTGAATAATATTCATTAATATAGGAATTAAAAATTTTGATCAGTCGTATAAGATACATACTACAGATTAAGACAAGGATACATAAACAACATTGAGAAACAATCATAATTTTCTTTTCTTCAACAATGTTAAGTATTTTATGCATATCAAAAAACCAAATTTTTTACATGCGATCTTAAAATTATTCAGTCTTATATAAACAAGACAAAAACATTTAGTTCTCAAAGGCTCCTATTGTATTTCATACAGTTCAAATACTGTAAGTTGATCTCTATGTGATTTCTACCTGCAGACTACACTGCGTAGATCGTAACAGTCACCAGATGTAAGTGCACGAGATACATAGTATCGTAAATAAGCAAAGATAACTTGTAGTCAATGTTTCTTCTACCACTATACGCTAAGAAAAATAACTGCGATGACGATAATTGTAACCAAAGAAAAATAACAGGATCTCGGGCAACGACAATTCTTTTCTTCAAATTGATCTTCTTGCATCATTTGATTAATCTCACTCAGGTCAAGTCTAACTGGCTCTCCTACTTAGGTCTGAGCAAAAGTTCTGCAATTCTTAAACAAAATTGACCCTTTGATGGCGATGCCCGTATATATATGGGCTCAAAATTTGCGTAGGTTTATAAAGGGATTATTCACTAGTTTCATCTATAGTATATAGCAATGATTTGATGAAGTTCACTAATGGCATCTTGTAAGCAGTAGGGTGACATCTTTCGTATGACACCATCAATGATTCATATGAAACCAATTATTTTATTTGACATTCGCGAATGTTCCGTTGAAGTAGTATAAATAGGAGGTACCTTTCTCCTTAAATAATACACGAAAGTTCAATAAGGTCATACTAAAGGAGTCACAACAGGAACAAGTGTTCTCACTGATCAATTTTATACGTTATTATCATTCTTTTTTACATTTTGAAACTTTTCTGTATTATAATGGCAACTAGTAGTTCAACTGATTCAGATGTTACTAAGATTTTTTTTAAACTCTGAATCAGATGATCAATTCGATACTGATTCATGATGCAATTTTGATGAAGAACAGAATACAAAAAGATCTTTCAGAGAGCGAATATAGAGAGTGGAATGATTCGAACCTAAAACATTTACATTTGAGTCAAATAAATCTGGTATCAAATTACATTTGCCAAAAACTATTGAAAATAAACCAGTAGATTATTTACATATGATATTTGATCACAGTCTGATGCGAAAAGTAGTTGAGGAAACGAACAAGTATCATTTATATGCACTGGAACACGAAGATTTACCTAAACAATACTAAGAAGCAATTGGTGCTACTGTACCTGAAACATAAACATTTCTTGCAATTGATATGCTAATGGCTCATATTTAAAAAAGTCGAGTGAAAGACTACTGGTCTACTGACTCTTTGATTTCTACATTTATGCTTGCGAATATCATGAATAGAGACAGATTTATTCTACTTCTACGATTTCTGCACTTCAATGACAACGAATACCAATCACCTAAGGATCATCTATATAAGATCAAGCCAATAATTACTTATTTACGTGAAAGGTTGAGAGAAATCTCCGTTCCTTATCTAGATTTATGCATTGGTGAAGGCTTAATGTTGTAAAAAGTTCGACTTAGTTTCAAGCTATATATTCCATCGAAAAGGAGTAGATTTGGAATAAAAACGTACACTATATGTGACGTTTATACTGAAATAATTTTAGACTTAATTATATACACGAGAGCGACTACTGACTAATAAGATTTCCAGATGTCGGAATTTCTGGTTTAATTGTTATGATTTTGATGCAACCTTACTTAGATAAAGGTCATAACTTGTTCCTAGATAATTGGCTCACAAGCCCCGCCGTTTTTGAAACGTTACATGCAAGATTAACCGGTGCATGTAGTCCTGTAAAAGTAAATAGAGCTGGTATACCTATATTTGAAGATAAAATTCAGAAGAGTCGACAAGTTTATAAAAGTACGAATAATATGTTAGTACTGAAATGGTGTGATAAAAGAGAAGTTAGAATGCTATCTACTATCCATCGACCTCATATGAAATTTGCCGAAAAAACTGTTCAAAAACTGAAACACGAATTCAAAAACCGGTTTCAATAATAGATTACAATTCTAAGAGAGGAGCAGTTGACAAGGTTTACACGCAAATCAGTTTTTCTCAATGTATAAGAAAATCTGTGAAATGGTATAGAAAACTATTTTTTCATTTGCTTGACTTAGCAGTATTCAAATCCTATTTACCTTATAAAATAAAATACTGGAAAGAAGCCTAAATTAACAGACTATCGTTTTACAATTTATACGTGAAATTTTAGAAAGTTATCATACTCCACACCCCACAAACCAACTCGACTCACTGACAGACATTTTCCTTCTCATGTACCTCAAACAACAGTGAGAAGAAACCCCCAGAGACAACGTGTTGTATGTGCACATCGTTGTAGACAAACTAAAAAGAGGACGGATTTATGATATATGTGTAAGGATTGTGATATGAGTCTTTGTGTAGTTGACTGTTTCGAAGAATTTCATACATTAATAAACTTTTAGTTTTTTGTGTCTTCTTGCACGTTTCCTTTCATTTCAAAATAAACCAGCTGCATCTTTGAAATGGATCCTACCGCTGATAATTATGATCATTAATAATTTCTAAAGTATAACTAGTTTTTACAACACAATTTCATCTTTTCATGAAAAAAAAAGGTCCGCCGACAAAGGGTTAAATTTCAATCCGAACATGAATTACCTCCAGTCCAAGGTCATCAATTTCAATTGTTGCCTTTTGGTGCTACTGGATCATCATTTGTTTAATGAAATATTTGCCTATTTACTTAGGATGCACAATGATAGATTTTGGTTTATCAAATATTGGCAATTTACCAGATTCTCTATTTTTCTATTGATCTTGTTCTTGTCAACCATAAGTCTATGTGATGAAACAGCCGAGTGATATAGTCTTGAGCTGCTTGTGCTCGATCTTTGTAAATGGAAAATGAGATGACTCGTATAATTTGATCCATCCTCTTACTTTAGCGATCATCACATTGAAAAAATATTAAATCATATACAAGTACCGGCTGTTGAAAAAGGCATTTATCAAGTGTTTCAAAACTAATATTCTTCCTTAGTTCAGATAGATTTCTGAACTTCTTTATTTATCACATCATGAAAGACTCAATGAATTGAAATCGTGAAAAGTTTCTGAAAAATCGATTATTTTTCAATTATTTTGAACAAAGAAAAGCATGTGGAATACTTTTATTTATATGACCTATGTAAACTTTCAAATTTTTACATGAATTTATATCATAATAGTAATAAGTTTATCTCTTAAATATAGGCGAACAGAACCGGCATAGTTCGAATATATAGCAATTCGAATAGAGGGTTTTTCAGAAAATGTGTTTATTCAAGTGTCATCGGAATCGCATCAACTTTTAGTCTATGCAAAATGTCCTGTCACTACTTTTTATTGCAAATAAAAAGTAACAAAGTCTCTTTTATAATTCATACACAATAATTTGGTGATTATTGAATCGATCAACGAATTGTTTAGTCGACTATTAAGTAATTCTGGCGTTGGACTGTATTTTGTATAGGCATGAATGTGAAGTTGAATCAAAAAGTGCGTTTTCCCGATGGATGCGTGCTCTGATAGGTACTTTTGCAAGGACAAAATAGCAGAAGCTTTTTGGGTTGTTTTTTAAGTGAATGATGAGAGAGAGAGGGACGATTTTTTTATGTATTAGATTTCATTTGATTTTGAATGACTAACTAATCCTTTTCGCTTTGAAAATATCATTGTCATTTTTTTATTACTCTTTAAAAATAAATTAATTTTCGAGATTGAAAAGATTGATTTTAAAAACGATTTAATCGAGGCTACTGGCAGTATTTCAAAAGTTTATTTTGGAATATGAATAGTAGTCTTTGTTAAATTGATTTTAACATAAAAACAAAATATTTTGTAGGTAGGAAAACGGCCTTAACACCATTTGTCGTTTCATAATTTACAAGCCGAAATCTCCTACATAGACTTGCCAATAGCCAGTAAAACAAATAATCTTCTATATGTGCGGCTTTTCTTTTTTTGTATGCACTTGATTTTGTTAGATGAAAATGTGCTAAAAAAAGCGTTAAATTGATTGATTTACACTTAATAAACTAAAATGTTTAGTTTTATATTGTTGAATATCTATGTTCCCGTAGTAGCCCCAAAATACAGAGCTCATTGTATCTTGATGCACGAATTTCAACAGTTTATATTGAACGAATGAAGGTCTAAATTGCAGTTCATATTTAGAAAAATTTAATCATTTTACGGTTGATTTCAATGATAATTGTATAGAACGAGATATGATCATCGTATTCGAACTTTCATATCAATATCATATTCTGAACGATCAGATTCTCAATAGATATGTATTGATTTCCTAGAAATAATATGAAGCATCGAACGGATAAGTTTACAAAACTTTTAAAATGACTAGGTCTATTGAATGAATGCATTTTCTAAGAGAGCTTCAACTTGCAATCAATGGTTTGATTTTGATTATGATTCTTTGCAAAAGCTATGGTAAAAACTGTTAATTTTAATATAGCATCAAGTGAAATAATACGACAATATGCTCAACTCCAACAACATCAAAATGAGTTTTTCCATTCAATCTAGGATCAATAAACTACTCTATTGTCGATTCTATCCATAGAGAAATGGTCTTTTTCACAGTTATCTTTTTTATACAACAGCGGTTCTTGCTAAATGACATTGTAAATGTTCTATAAGAAACAAAATTGTTGAAAAAAATCATATAATATAAAACTATTTGTTTGTGAAACACATTTATTCGGAAAGTGTTGCGAAGATATCGTTCATATTTGTGATTTTTAAAAAAAATTTAGAAATATTAAACAAAGTATTTTTTCATGAAATTCTTCTTCTAAAGGATAATAAAATAAGCATATTAGAAACATTAGAACTAATGAGTAATGTTGTGTTTTCATTTGTCATAGGATTAGAATGTATGATTTTCGATTTTAAAACAATATGGCTTAAAATAGCACCTGTGCATTAGAAATAAAAAGAGAAGATACCTTTATTATACTAAAACATTTCAATATTAACTATGATCAGAAGTATCATCTATTATTTTATTTTCATTCTTCTCAGGTAAATGCCTATTGAGTTTTATATTTTATTCATCTAACATTTATCCATTTTAAATTTTAGTATTACAGGTTTGATTTTCATTCCATTGTACATATTCAATTATTAATTTGTTTCATTATAAATAGTAATCAATAGTGCAACTACTAGATCCAAAAGGACAACTACAACTACAACTACAATCAAAACTATTCCTCAACAGTTCGGTAAGCTTTACATGAATACATCTTAACCTAATTAAATGCTAATTTTAAATCAAGTATATGTAGTTAATTTATATCTAATATCCTATTATTGGTAATAAGTAAAATGACTTTAATATTCCTATGCTATTGATGAAAGAAGTGTATTTTCTGGATTGTGAGGACCAATAAACCAAAACAAAAGTAGGACTCACTCTCCTTGTCGTTCTTAATTTCTAGAATTGTCATTACTGATAACATTGGACAATATACCAATGTATGTCATAGTTGTATTCTTCAAATTTTAAACATATGTAAAAATCTTTTTATTAATAGGAAACAATTAGAGATCTATGATTTTTATTGTTTAAAAGAAGTGATGAGGCTATATCGAAGAATGTACATAAGCATTTTTTGGTAATTTTTTCCAGAACTTTTCAACTAGTCTCTGAAGAAACAAACCATTCCGTATAGTAAAAAATATTCGATTCTAATGTTCCGAAGTTCACTAGAATTGTTAATAACTGACTTATAAAAACGTTAATGTCAACTTTGGTCGAAAGAAAAAGTATCGCAGCTAGAATATTAAAAAGCTAATGAAACCATTATATTCTTGTAAATATATCATTGAATTTTAGTAGCGTAAAACGAGTAATTATCTCTATGATTGACAAGGAAAATGTCTTGTATAAGAATATTTTCATTCTATAATAGTCACTATAGATTTTTGTCGATATTGTCACAATAGTGAGAATATTATTTGTTTGAAGAAATTCGTGCTTAACTTTTTCATTATCTTTTCGTTTTAATTATCGCAAATCTTTGAAAGAAGCAAAGTCCACAAAAGTTTGTGTTTTGTCCAACTTTCTCTAAACGAATAGAACTTTTTAGTGGACATTAGAAATCCGATGGTTCAGATTTAATCTTAATATTCTCATCTTCCTTTTCCACGACGATTTTCGGATTTTTCATTCTCTTTATAACTTATCTGAGTAAGATTGAAAAGTGTTGAAAAGAATTATTGTTCACAAAGTTATCTAACTAGATCGCTGCTAGAATGTGCCAGTAGAAAAGCATTTTTCTTCTAAAGCAAGCCTTTCATCTAATTATGTCGATAATTAAGAATGATTATGTTTTAAATAGGTTATCATCGTAAAAGATGTTTCTCTAAAAAGAAATGTAAGCTAAATTTTGATTATAAGTTGTTTGATCTATTTACATGAATATTTTTCGGTGACTTTTGGAATAAGTGTCCGGCATTCTACTGTTTCAGAGACTGGACAAGTACAAGTATACCAAGTACAAGTATAATTACTTTGTACTAGCTTCATGTACTTTGTACTTTACTCAGTAAATTTTTACTTAAGTATTTTGTACTTAGTATTAGTAAAAAGTACAACTGTACTTAAGTACCAGTACTTCAAGTACTCATGCTAAGTACATTTATTCTTGAACATAATTCGTTGTTAACACAGTCTTAAATAACACTCAGGTTCAAAACATGCCCTACTTTGCACCTTAGCAACATCTTTATATAAATTATCACTAAGAATTATCTTTTCATTTCTTATAAAATCATTATGTATAGAAATGTGTTATTAGAAGGTCAAAAGCATTTATTAATGTCGAATCAAATTTTAAAAAGCTAGTTCTTTTCGATATTAATCATATAGAACTAATGTATTATTTATTTTAATTCATTTCATTTTAGAATACAATGTTTGTTTTAATTTAAAATTCTGTTAACCCTTTACGGCTGGATGTTGTCATTTGGCAACATTTTGCTAATGTCATCTTAGGATTTATCTTAAAGTGATGATATATAGTTCTTTAAACGATTTGATAATTAATTATGTGAATTTTAGGACAAACCTATGTCTTTTCAAGAAAAGAGAAAGCTTTTATTGACACGAAGAATGAATTCTTCCGCCACGACCCATAATAGCTCTCTAGTAGAAATGATCTGTTTTCCATTTGTTCGAGCATTCGATGCGAGAACTAATTAGTGGTTAATTTTTCTCTCCAGATCCGTTATCTGTTATACCAATAAGATGAACCATCCAGTTTACTCGAAGAAGAGTACCAAAATGTTGCCTTTTGGCAAATCCGGTCGTAAGGATACAAAAAGTTGGAAAAAGACAATTATCTTTCATCGATGAAAGAGCAATAATCTGCTGTTAGTTTTAGTCCAGACCGTGAAACAAAAACATGTTTTATTCATCTATCCACCTCTTATAGCTCTAACGTGAGATATATTCCCATAATACTCAAAAACTTTCCGAAATAGTGCAAATTCCGCGTATTTTCTCTAGCGAAGCCTAGAATATAGTAGGGTTTTAACATGATTGGTAATATTTTATAATAGTCTGAATATGAATACTATAATGTGCTGTAAGTCTCGTTAGAATCTCGCAGAGTTTGTGAGCTTCTTTAAGGAAAATAGGTGAAATTTGCATTATATCGGAAAGTTTTTGAGTATTATGGGAATATATCTCACGTTAGAGCTATAAGAGGTGGATAGATGAACAAAACATGTTTTTGTTTCATGGTTTGGACTAAAGCTAACAGCAAATTATTGCTCATCCATCAATGAAAAATAAATGTCTTTTTCGTACTTTTTGTGCTCTTACGACCGGATGTTAGCAAAACGCAACATGTTGACATTTGGCTCAATATCAATTCTTTAAAATTCAAGATGGAATTATGTAACTTTCACACCTTAGAGTCAAAGAGTATACAGAAGAAGAATTTTTCGCTTGCTATCTTTTGGTAGCCGGCCGTAAAGGATTAAAGTACATTTTGTACTGATAGTACTGTACTTTAGTAAATTAATACTTAGTACCAGTACACAGTAACAATTTCTAAGTACAAGTATATTTACTTGTACTGAAAAATTTTTACTTGTACTTGAGATTTCCAAGTACAAAGTACAGAAAGTACCAAGTATTTTACTAAGTATCCTGTCTCTGGTCCGACAAAACCCAACCCTTCACTTCCTCGCAGTGTCGGATGGAAACGTCGTTTTCGACGGCTAAGATGGGCTCTGGTAAGCGCTTCAGGGCTAGTCACCCGAAGCGTGTTTTACAATGACTCCGAAAACAACAATCGAAGAACCCATTCCGGGCAACAGTCTCTCGTCTCGTCGTCTGCATGCAAGGACTCTACACGAGTCCAAGCCCATGACAAGGCAGTTACCTGTCTTTGAGAAAGCAGCGGCGAGTCGTTCAAAAAACCAAAACCCAAAAAACATAAAAAAAATTCTCCACAAAGCCATCACAATATCCACTTACAACGTTCGCACTCTCAAGCAAACTGGAAAACTACACCAACTTGCATACGGATGCAACCAAAACAACATCGATCTGGTAGCAATTCAAGAACACCGCTGGCAAACATCGGAACAAACAAGCACCTCTTATCAGACACTAAACGACGAACTATGGCGCTTCGAATATTGCTCAGCAACACCAGAAGGACATGGAGGTATTGGACTATTTATAAATCCTCGAATGTCAGCATTCTTCGACGCATCAGAAAAAATTTCCAATCGCATCATGGCGGTGCACTTCAAAGGCAACCCAACAATAACCATCATCATTGCTTACGCACCTACGGAAGACAAAAGTGATACAGAAAAAGACACCTTCTACGACGACCTACAAAGATACACTCACGACGTACCACCACACAATGTTTTGATACTTGCTGGTGACCTCAACGCAAGGCTGGGATATGACAGTCACACAACAAACCCACGAGCAATTGGCAAATACACATACCACCAATCAACGGACGACAACGGCAATAGACTTGTCAATTACTGTGAAGCCTGCAACATGCGCTCAACACAGACTCGCTTTCCACAACCACAATCAAGATCATGGACCTGGTTACATCCAAATGGTAGATCCAAAGCTCAACTTGATCACATCCTCATAAATGGAAAATGGTTGAACTCAATACGAAACGTTCGTGCTTACAACACAGTCGAACTGAATTCCGACCATCGTATTCTTAGCGCCAAGTTATCAATCAGCCTTCGAATACTCAAAGATAACAAAAGCAAAAGGATCAAGTTCGACTGGAACAGATTGAAAGATAACTCCAGTCTACAAGCACAATTCAACATAGAGGTACAAAATCGTTTTGAAATCCTACATAATATAAACCCCGACAACGACATACAATTAAAATACGACAATTTCGTAAAAAGTATACAAGATACAACAACAAATCTGGTTGGAAAATCAACACGAAGGAAGAAAAGAAATTGGATTACAAATGACACCATTACCATTCTCAACCAACGAAACAAGGCCAAAACCAAATTCAAACAAAATCCAAGTACAGAGAACAAGAAACAATGGTACACACTCAACAAACAACTCGACACATCCTACAACAACGACAAAATCAAATTTTTAGAAGACAAACTCGAACAACTCAGACAAGCAGCTGCGTCAAATCAACTAAGAACAACATGGTCCCTGGTCGACGAAATCAGTGGCAAGTACAGACACAGCAATGCATCCAAAATTAAAAAAGCAGATGGAACCAAAATCAATTCAACTGACGAGCTCATGAATGAGTGGAAGTTATATTTCAAAGACTTACTCAACGTCGAACCAAACAACTCACAAGATGAACAAGCAATTACACCAGCTCCTGAAGATCTCCCAATCAATCAAGGCCCCATCACATTCAACGAAGTGGAACAAGTAGTCAAACTATTAAAAGATGGAAAATCACCTGGGCTGGACTACGTAATAACACCAGAAGTACTCAAATATGGTGGCAAATGGATATTAAAACAACTATGTGAAATATGCAACGAGATCTATGAAAATCAACAGACACCACGACAACTCAATACAAACATTATAATACCAATACCAAAGAAAGGTAATAAAACGCTTGCGACGAACTACCGAGGCATTAGTCTTATGTCAGTTGCAGCTAAGACCTATAACAGAATCCTGTTAAATAGAATACGAGAACCTCTTGACTCGATTCTTAGAACAAATCAGGCAGGTTTCAGGAAAGGGCGAAGTTGTATTGACCAGATTCATGTCATACGTAGGATCCTAGAAAGCGCGATTGACAAACAATTACCAATCTTCATAACCTTCGTCGACTTCAAAAAAGCTTTTGATTCAATCAACAGAAATACAATGTTCAACATCTTAAGGCATTATGGAATACCTATCAAAATAGTAAACGCAATTAAAGCTATATATCATAATTCTAAAAGTGTGGTCCTTGTAGACAGCAACGTTTCAGAAGAGTTCGATGTGACGACTGGTGTTCTACAAGGAGACACTCTAGCACCTTTTCTTTTCATAATTATGATCGACTATGTCATGAAAAATGCCCAGCTAGATCATACAAACGAAAAGGGAGAATATGGCTTTATAACCAACAAACGACAATCAATCCGACAACCAGCAACAACAATACACGACCTCGATTTCGCCGACGACATAGCTCTTCTAGAGAGCAGCTTTGAAAGAGCACAATCACAACTTATTCAAACAGCTAAAAGAGCAAACGAAGTAGGCCTACAAGTCAACATCAAGAAAACTCAAACACTGACCAATCAAAACACAAACAATCAATCAATACAACTCAATGGAGAAAATATCGAATGGACCAATAATTTCAAATATCTTGGATCAATGGTACTAGACAGCACTACCGACATCAAGGTACGAAAGGGTCAAGCATGGAAAGTCTTTTGGAAAATGAAAAACATTTGGAAATCAACAGCAATACCAATACATCTCAAAATCAACATCTTCAAAGCTTCATGTCTCTCAATATTACTGTATGGCTGTGAAAGTTGGATCATCACAAACAAGCTTGAGAGTACTCTAAACAGCTTCGCTACTAGTTGCTACAGAATAATGCTGAACATCAAGCGACTAGACAAGATATCAAACAACACCATATACGAAACAGTCAAACAAGAACCACTAGTACAAACAGTGCAACGTCGACAGTTACGATTCATTGGACACTCTCTTCGAAGAAACCCAAACGATTTCATCAACAAATACGCTTTATACATTCCCAAACCTGGCGATGGAAAACGCAAGCGCGGTCGTCCACGTCTAAACTATCCTGATTACGTCGCAAGGCTGATCAACAACGACGAACCACCAACAATCGACGAAATACGAAAGACTGCTATGAACAGAAAAGAATGGCACAAGATTGTTGTCGCCTGCAGACCTCCGTTGTTCGCAGTCGATTGATGATGATGATGATGATGATGATCCTGTCTCTGTACTGTTTAATAATTCTTATCGTTGAAGAACAAAAGTTTCTGTGCAAGAGATATTGTAATTATTTTAAAATGTCATGTCACACACTGATTTGAGAAACAATAAGTATTTAGCGAAAGATACTTCTTTTATATTTCAATGTGTGATGTCAATGAAAATGTTCTTCTAATTTTGTTCACTGAATTCCTTGTGACGACGAATGAATTTATGTCAGTAGTTTATAAAACGAAGTAAATCAAAAGTTCTATAAAGAACAAAGAATCTAAAAGAATGATTTATTTAATGATTAGTAAATAAAAGCTTTTGATCATTATTTTAATTTTTCTCTCTAACTGACCAATACATTTCCATTCATTATTTCTCTTAGTAGAGTAGTTGCTATGTCCTATGTTACTATCACTTTAGTTATCTCAAACAGTGAAAAATGAACATTTTACAGATTACACATAAATCTGGATTTTATTTTGGACAAGCCAGGTATCATATAGAAGATTTCATAAGATTTTTGTCATTTTCTACACTTCAGTTCATCAATCACATTTCAATAACAGTTAAGAAATGTTCTATTCTTGGGATCATTGCGTGACAAGATATGGACTTTCGATGGTGATGTCGAGAAATCCATGAATACAATGCTAGCGCATCGTATTAATGAATAAAGAAAAGTCACGATGATCTACATTAATAATTCGAACAATCACTACAAATCGGTCTCTGATAAATACTGCTGTAATTTTTAAAAGATCTTTCAAACAGAAAACAATATTCAGCATAATATCGTAATTTAGTCGAATGCGAGGTGCAGTTGATCCGTCTTCATTATGTCCTGAGAAGTCTTCGGCTGAATTCGATGAAATAGAGAAAGTAGTTCTAATTCATAGATGTAAGGAGAAAATCTGTAAAAAAAAGAAGCAATTTATATAACTTTAGATAAGAGAAAAAAAGACACAAATTTGAAAAGAATACTAATATTTAACAGTTTCGAATAGAATTACTTTGATATATCGGAAATCTATGCAGCCATTCACTTATGAATACTGATTTATCAACTATCGCACAGCTTTTACCTAACTATATCAAAAAAAGCTATGAAGAAAGAATCAGCAGTTACGCTAACCGACGATCTGGAAAAAACAATATCAAGATCGTCGGCTAGTATACTAGCATTAGAGAAAAATACAAGAGCGGAATGAAACAATAGAATGATAAGAACTGAAGAGAAAAAATGAACTATATTTTGAGTCATGTTTATTTCGTGAATATTTTCTTCAAATTTCATGATATAAGACTGAATATTTTACCATAGATCGATATTTGAAAGATGAAAACTTCGGATAAATTGTAACGAAAATAAAATCGTCAAAATATGGACATTTTAAGATTGTCTTTTTCGCTATTTGTCTAACTGAGCATATCTTCAGTTTTTTTCTTATTTTGTGCCAATTATTTTCTCTATTTAAAGCGCCATTACGAGCACCAGCTATTAACATTCATCCAACGAATGCAAAATGGACACAAAATGGTCTTACTGTAATTGAAGGAAATATACAAGGCAGTAGAATCAATAGTCTCAGTTCCCCACACGGTTTATACGTCGATGATGATCAAACGATTTATGTTGCAGATACTAATAATCATCGAATTGTGGAAATGAAATATGGTGGAACGAGTGGAAATATAGTTGCTGGTGGAAATGGAAGAGGAAATGGAAGTAATCAGTTAAACAGCCCATTCGATGTTATTGTCGACAAACAGAAAGATAGTCTCATCATCTGCGATTCTTCGAATGCAAGAGTGGTTCGATGGCCTCGTCGAAATAATGCGACTAGTGGCGAAACAATCATTTCGGACATCCACTGTAAGGGTTTATCAATGGATGAAAATAGATTTCTGTATGTTGTTAAGCGTGCAAGATACGAAGTGAGACGATATAAAATTGATGATGGTGATACTGAAGGAATAGTGGTTGCAGGTGGAAATATATGGGGAAATCGTCTTGATGAACTTCATAGTCCCGAATACGTATTTATCGATCGAGATCATTCAGTGTACGTGTCTGACGTTTCAAACAATCGTGTGATGAAATGGGAAAAAGGTGCAAAAGAAGGTAGTATTGTAGCTGGTGGTCAAGGACAAGGAGATAGTCTTACACAATTGTCATATCCTCGAGGAGTTGTTGTTGATCAGTCGGGTACTGTTTATGTGGCTGATGCCATCAATCAACGAATAATGCGTTGGCCAAAAGGAAGTACACAGGGAAGTGTAATTGTTGGGGGAAATAATTGGGGAAAGGAGCCAAATCAATTAGGATTACCTACTGGATTAGCATTTGATCGATATGGCAATCTCTATGTCGTCGAGATGGGAAATAATCGAGTGCAAAAATTTAATATTGAATAGACGACAAATTAATCAATGTCGTATATTTGCTTGTGTGTCATTGAAAACGATTTGCATTAGATAATAAAAGAAAGATCTTCCAGATTAATTAGTAAATAAATTAGATATACGTGCATGCTTGAATAGAAAATCGCCTGTTTATTCGGTGCATTCCCGATTGGTTTTAACAATTTTTTTCTATGTAGGTTCGAAACCTCTTGAGGGTGAGGACAGATCACTTGAAAACAGATCGATCTATCTTTCAAGAAGAAACCAAATCCAATCCGCTGGAATTCAACTCTTGCTTCTCAGCAACCAATTTTCTGGTCAAAATCAGATATTTTTTGAACTTTCGTGCTTGTAATATTAATATCAACAAGAAAGAAAAAAAAGTTCTTTTTTTCTAAATTAAGGATAAACAATAAATGCACGTTAATGTTGAAATCTATCTGTGATAGTTTGTCGAGCTGCTTCTATTGTTGGTTTCATCCTTCCCAGGAGATTCAATCCGACCTGTTGATTCGATAGAAATTAGATAGATCGGCTCACCTATGAATCTCCTGGGTAATCAGCCCAGGTCGAACAGGCACGACCGTTTACGAAGTCTATAACACTCGATCTGGGAGAGTTAAGCGAAGCTTCTATAGTGACAAGAAAATGTAGCAATATAGTGCATCTTGAAGTAGGAAAGTATTTTTACTATTATTTATTTATCTATAGATCATTTAGAAACTCATGATTTTTATAGGATTTGATGAAGTAGTATGCGATTTGAAAATAATCAGGATATTCGACTGACATTACTTTCATTGATCTCCCTATTCATACATATTTTGCATTGTTTTGTTCAGTTTCATTGAGTTGTAATTTTATTGTAGATTTCATCCTAATCACACTACTTAATTTAATTGTATTCCGTCTAGTCCGTTCAGACCATGATAAGAGACATTTAACTTTGATTTTCTAAAAAGGTACGAACTACATCTATCGTGAAATGTTCAATAAGATTGGACTCAAAAGATTCTCCTCATAAAAACCAGTAACGCTAGTTGTTTATTAATAATTCCTCTGAATAAAGATCTTTAAGGATAAATTTTTCAGAATATCTAGAGTAACTTAATATAGATAATAAATTGTTGAAAAGTTCATTAATTTGATCGAGTAAACATTGATAATAATATTTACTTTTTTATATAGTTTGTACATGAGATCGTCAAGAATATTTAATCGATGTTGTTAGTAATAGGAAATAAGTATTTGATGTGTTAATGAAATATCGAATAATGATATTATTTGATAAATGTAAATGAATTAAGTAGTTTGTACGATCTTTATAAATAAAGTTGTCAACAATTTTAGATGTAATATTATCATTAGATCGGTGAATTGATGTGCTCCTATACTAATCTCGTCATTTATGTCCTATATTTTTATTCTATTACTATTTCACTCAAAGAACAAAAAAGAAAATTCTACTTTTCTATCCTTCTAGAAAAAGAATCGCGTTTGTTACTCATACTACGATGTTTTATTAATAATATGAAATAATAAAATGGGTAAATAATATAGATATATATATATATTTATTGTAAATTTTGTATAACAGAATCATAATCAGGTGGTGAATCATCATCATCATTAATTATAGATTGTTCAGGATTTGATGGAAAAGAAATACTTAAAGGATTAAATGTTTCTTGTTGATTTAAATCAAAATTTGATTTAGTTCCTATTGTAATTGGAATATTAATATGACAATTAGTAAATATTCCATCAACTTTAACTGTAAGTTTAAGCATATAATAAATATGAACAAAAATATTTTCATTTTCTCCATTATATTTATATGAAGGTGGTAATGATATAGAAGGAATTTTAATTGAAAATGTTTCTATTATTTGTTCATTTGTTAAATTTACAATTTTTGGTAACATTATTTTATATAAAATAGATTCATCAAATTTTTTTTCAATTTGATAACATTTTAACATTGAAAGATTAATATATTGAATACAAATTTTTCGTGGATTTTGAATTTCTATTGTAAATTGAATATTTTCACCTGAAATATATCCTAATTTATTAAAAGTTGCTTTTAATATAATATCTTGTCTATTTTCATATTCAAATATAGATGGTAATAAACATTGAGAATTTTCTATTAAATTAACATGTGGATATATTGTTAAATATTTTTTATATTTTATATTTGATATATACCATGGTTGATCAATAATAACTTGTAAGAAATATCGAACACGTGGAAATGCATTAGGTTTATTAATACTTGGTGGAAGATTATCAATTAATAGAATTTGAAATGGCCATGAATATTCTCTTTGATTAGAAAGAGATTCTTGTTGTATTATATTATATTCAGATAAATTAACTTTTTTATTATAAAATTGAATACGATGATAATGATGTCGTGGTAAAGGTCCGCTTGTAGTATTTAAACCAGATCCAGTTGTTGTATAACCAATTTCACCAATTAAATTTATGTATATTTCATGTGTTTCTAGATTTTTTTCTGCGATATCTAATGTAACTATTCCAGATATAATTTCACCAGAATAATAAAATAAATTATCTCGATCAACATTAATTTTAATTCCAGTACTATTATCATTGCCCATGTTTTATTTGTTTTCAGTTACATTCTGTTATATATATGTATATATATTTGTGTTATTTTTTTCTATTTAATGTAGATCGGAATGATGAATCAGCGAGATGAGATCGTATTATTTGTTTGACGTCCTTAGAGAATAAAACATCAATAATGAGGACGTACATTCCGAACATCTAGTTCTAGTAGTATTACAACCAATGAAACACTGAAATATAAGTTATTTTATGATGATGTCAGATATTTCCAATATTAGCGTTGTATGGCTAAGAAATATTCATTTTAGAGGCTAGTAATTATATTATGGTGGAATTGATAACATTGATATTGTCTGAAGTTTAGTTTGTAATTTTTAATTTTTTTGTAACAAAAAAAAGACAACATTCATCTTTTTAACTTAATGCAAACTTATTTTATTTTAATTTTATGTTTTGATACGTATGAATAATGATATGACTAAAAGCTTATAATGTCTCGGTAAAGACTTTGATCTGTGATTTCCTGCGTATATATGAATAGATCAATCGGAAGTATTTTACATAGTTTGCTTTTTAGAATATTTTAAAATAATAGGACAAGCCAACAGCTGTCTAAATTTTATATGTACAGAAAAAAATTTGTATTTGAAAACAAAATCGACAGTTTTCTAGAGAAAAATATTTAGTATCAAAATGATTTTAAATAGCCACTATAACAAATTAAAGTAGGTCAAAAACAAAATTTTTTGGTATTGAATAGTAAGAGTTATCAAAATTGTGTATATTAAAAAAATTTATACGTCATTTTTCTGAGATAAAAAATGTAAAAACTACTTAGAAAATCCTAAAAAATTTTTTTTTTATTAAGAAGCAAAAAACACTATTTTTCAACGAAATTATCTTTGTTCATTGTTTTTACTATCAAAGACGTCTTGAAATATATTCATTAGATGTAGTTGTAGGGTTCGACGAGCTCTATCAAACTATGTATTTTCTATACCAAAATAACTATCATATTTCTAAAAATTTCTTAAGTTCAATATTAAACAGTTTTGATAACATTTACTATTCAATACCAATAAATTTTGTTTTCGACCTATTTTAATTTGGTATAAAACTTTTTATGTTGACTATTTGAAAGCATAGCACTACTCCCTTGCAATAATTTTTTTACCTACCTAGTATAACTCAAGACTTTAAATATAGCTTCAATACGAATACACTCTATTTCATCTTCTTTTTTCTATATTTTTCAGCAGCAGCTACCATCTATTCAATTTCTTCTCTAGTTTAAATATTCCTTATTATTCAAAATTCGATTTTCATCAATATCAAATGTAACTTGAATTTATGGTAATAATGTTTGTTTTGTTGGAATTAGTCTATTACGATTAATTAATGGTGTTATAATACCACTAGCAATATCAATATCCTTTTAAAAATAAACTATAATTATAAGAATAGTCTTTTTTCTATTCTAGTTACCAATAAAAGTTATACAATATCAAGTAAAAATATTCTTTTCCTCTATTTGCTTAGATTTCTATTATATAAAAGCAAAAAAATATGGAACAAATATCATGAGTTAGTTTTTGAACAAAACTCTTCCATAATCATGTTTAAACATTGCAGATATTGAACAATGTTTTCGTTTCTCTTGATATAATGTATGTTACAACTTTTTAACAATTTACTTCGATTTTAGAATTTATCCATTCGTTCATTGTATAAAATCCGACTGATTTTACCATTCACTTTAATATCAAATGAATCTGTATAAAGTAACCTAAAATAGGTTTAGAAATAAAAATTGAGTGATTTTGTAGTTATATTTTTTATGTTTGCTCTTTGTTTTTATTAAAGAATGCTTACTAGCTTCAGAAATTTTTTTATAAATCATTTTCCTGGAAATCGAATTATTAACATATCATCAAAAGTCCTATATATCTTAACATTAACTTTCTTATAAGTTCGATATTCTTCAAGATGAACTTTCTTCGTTTTGATTAGAACTTGATGTTCAGTCCACCAAAATGATTTTCCAAATTCTCTTCGAATATCTACTAATTCTTGATGCGTCAATGGATTATGTCTTCTAACTTGTAATTGAAACTTTTTTATATTTGAACAATGCTTTGTAAGTAAAGATTCCCAATAATTTGCACTGGAAGGAAAGGTATAATAATAATAACACATAATATTCAATGTGTTTAAGTTTGGAATTAATTTAAACAGATAATCGATAGCTATCATATCAATTGTCCAAGAACTAAACGTTAAATTTAACTTAATACAATTGGAAAGGTCGTATTTATTGATATAATATCCTATCTCCGTTACATTGATAGAGCTTTCCATGAATGCACATAACCATTCAACGTAGATTTTCTTCACAAGAGGCAATCCAGGTATCAATTGAAAGATACTTTCTGGTGATAATGCTGGAAGTATTAGCGTTTCAATTTTACTATGTTTTGATGCACGAGGAAAATGAAACTTAACATAAGCATTTATCATACTCTCTATTAATATCAAAGTTGTCAATGTGTCAAAATGATTTGGTTCAGTGAATACGAGATTATATAGATGATAGACACATTCTTCATGATTTCTACCGTTTTCAAATTGAATTTCTAAAAAGTGAAGATTTCTCAGTGTTGATATTGTAGTCAGAAGAGATAACGAAAAATGTTTATCGTACGTTGGAAATAATAGAGTTGATATAGAACATAGTTCAGTTAATGATCGTTGAGTGAAAAATGAATGTCTAAAAAATTCTTCAATTCTTTCATCATGTGTTGTTAAATCTATTTTCAATGATTTGACGCTATCTGTAGTGCAAATTTTTGGTTGAATTTGTTCAAACCAGATATATAAGTCAAATGGTGTTGATATGTACAAGTGTACAGTAGGAATTTTAAGTAGAATAGAGTCGATATTTAATTTAAGTCCGCCAAATGTTCGAAAGAGTTCAATTATGTTAAAGAACTCGAATATTTCATACCACAATTCAGCTGGAAATGCTTCAGTTTTGGTTGCTCTTTTGACAACTTCTTCGGTCTTGTCCATGTTTCTTTGAAAGACAGAATAGTAGAAAAAAAGCTTATTTTCTTGAAAATTAAAATCTCATTCCTCATGAGGTTGTTTCATTTTCCTTAACTAGGATAGTTTCAAACTTCAGTGTTGAACCACTTTTTAGATTTAAAGAGTCTCGGCACGTGAATAAATAAATATTTCTACTTACTTCGTTTGTATTGTAATTTGTTCTTCTTCTTCATTAATTGTCATTTTGAGACGTTTGATGGTTTCTGCTTTTTTACTACTTTCTTTTAGGCCATACTTCTTTGACCTAGTTTGCATAGGATGATAATTTGGTAGTTTATTCCGGCTAAGTAAAAACAAATCCGAAGTAAAAAAATATAGTGCTATAAATTGAATGTATCCTCTCTACTTTTAGTTTTTTCTTACTTACTCATCTGGCAGTTGTTTATCATTAACCTTCGAAGACATTTCTGAGAT
Organism: Macrotrachela quadricornifera; assembly: GCA_022393335.1. NCBI lineage: Eukaryota > Metazoa > Rotifera > Eurotatoria > Philodinida > Philodinidae > Macrotrachela > Macrotrachela quadricornifera. The sequence goes on along the minus strand of JAJEKB010021880.1, from coordinate 438,118 downwards.
TTTTGCAACTGAAATTACGTAGAAGAAAAGACATAAATAGTTGTTTTTTTGTTCTATGCTACTTCAAAGTTTAGGAGAGAAAAGATAAAAGAAAGAAAGAAAGAGTAATTGCACAAGTATTTGAAAGTTTATAAATGATTCATCGTGTTTTTATGTTAAATGTGTATTCGTCCACTAAGACGACTGTAAACAGAAAAGATGCAGTATATTTATTTTTTACTCCATTGGATAATAACTAAAATTCAGAAACAAAATTTAAAGTGCACACTTTCCTCATAACTCAAATTACTCACGATCCAACTTCGATAATTATTGCACAATTGTGCATTTCTTTCCTTTTTCTTCTGCAAACAAAATGATTTATATTTGGATTAGACCAAATTTCTATCATGTTTCATACTGTGTCGTTGTTAGCATTGAAACATACTGGCGTAAAATATGAAAGTTTATTTTTACATGTTATTATAGTCGTCATAGCGTCCTGTGAAGTTGTGAAACTTACTAATTTTTTCCAATCTAAATTCCAAGAATATTATTCTACCTTGGCTTTATAAGGATTCATTATTCAGTTATTATATGTTTCAATAGTGCTTTTTGCATGAGCACATACTTCATTGAGAGCATCGTTAAAATCAAGTTTTATTATTCTATTCCTATTCATTAGTTCTTCATTATCTTGTTCGTTTATACTGTAAGAAAAGAAGCGGTCCTTTCGCCACTAATCCTCACAATACCTAATGCATATATGTACTTTGTTGAAACGACCACTTTTAAATTAGGCTAACGGGTTGGATTTCATTCTTAAACAGTTTGAAAGAGTCCTAAGAACATTTCAATGCATGGTACCGATACGAAAGAACTATTCGAGCATAAGAAAGATCTTTTTAGGTATCAGGATTGATTTTGAGGTTAATTTTATGTGTCATTTTTCTTATTGTAAACGAATACATGACTTTTGACCCGTTTTCATGAACTTTGAAACACTTGTTTTTCAAATATAGTCTTTCACAATATGAAATCTATTGTTGGTTCTAAAGGATTAGATAATTTTAAAAATTATCTTGTGATAAGAAATCACAAAAATCGTTATTAGGAATTAATAAAGGAACACTTCAAAATTATCGAAAAGAAGTTTCTTAATAAACTAACAAACAAAAATATGTAGTGTTTGCTATCTATCAATGATAACTATACAAATGAATACAGATCAACCATATGGCTATCAAACACTGCAAGACGATGCAGCTATCTGGTGCATTTTTTTCACTTTCGATAGAATCCCATATACGTTTTTTGTAGATTCTGAAGAAGTGGACTTAACATCCCACAGAAATTAATCAGTAAACTCTGTAAAAACACGAAAACTTTATAATTTTTATTAGTCTTAAAAAGGTCTGCAAGAAAACAAAGAAAAAGAGAACTACTAATTACTATGAGTAATAAACTGCTTTTTTCTTTTATACGTTTCATTCATTCTATGTTTTGTCGTCACAATAGTGTAGAAAACTTTGCTTAAATCTGATTCGTTGGGACGAAGGTTTTAGACAGTCAGGTTCCAGAGAAGATTTCAACACTTTTGTGAACGCAAAACATAGTATTGTGCCGAAAGATCAAGTCTTAGATTATCATTAAAAATTATAAAGATTATCCGTAGATAGTCTCTAAAAAATGATACGAATTACCTTTAGATAGACCCAAAAAGTTAGTCCGAGTAGTTTCAAATGGGACTCAGAAAGTTCTGGAAAACGTTCGTGTGTAACATCTGAAAATTTCGAAATTATATGTACTTAATAAAATTGTTGGGTTTCTTTTACTTTATCTTTGATGTTTTTAAATTTATAGTTTTAAAATAAAGTTAAACTGGCATATCTAGTCGTAATCTGTGACAGGTATAGACAAAAGTATTAGACAAATTTTAAAATGTTATGTCTTGAGTTAATTCATCAATAGGTAATTTTTTACCAGATAATTTAAGAATATGATTTGAACATATCTATAATACTTTTGACATTTTTATTATTCGATTAGCAGTATTTTAAAGACTTTTTCGTGATTTTAGTGATGATGGTCCTTGTTATGTTGTTTTAGCTATTGATGGTAATGATTTTTCTGGTGATTCTACTTTTATAATAACTGACATAGGTATCATGATTTCAGTTGAAGATGGTGGTATTTCTCGAATAAAAATTATATTTAAGCCTTCTAATGAAGGTAATTAATCAGCAACTTGAAAATGAAATCTTGGCATCAAAATAACTTCATCATCATTCGATAATGGAACTCGTTTTCCACTATAACAATCAATTTTAACACATTCAACCCGACGTGGCCCACCGTTGGGCTACGCTACTTTCCAACAAAATATCATTAAACGAAATTTTGGTTTTTTGAAGACAAAAAGTACGAAAATTCAAATAAGCTTTACTTTCTTAATAAAACATCTTTACGGATTGAAATACGAGATGCAAAATTCTGTCAGTCACTATGGATTCCATCGGTGGAATTTATCGGGTCGAATGTGTTAAATATAGTACATACACTGTATCCACTTAAAAATGTGGGTGATTTCATTCGATCAAGTGATGATAAACAAGAACTGTATGTGTACCATCATCTTTATATTGATCGGATAAATTACATGAATGTACACTACGATAGATTGTACAATGACGTCCCCTTGATGGTAATTTACTAAGTGCTGTTAATAATAGGTTTACATATGGATGGCATGTTTTGAAGTTCTTCTGGAAATCCACAACGCACTACTTCATTAAGAACATAATGAATGCATTTTTTAAGTAGTAATCTTTCCTAAATATATAGATGAATGGCTACTAATTCATCTAGAGTTAAATCATTAATATCAGTGGCAGTTAATTGTTGTTTAATGATATAAACTTTTGTTGCAATATCATCAATTAAATGGACTAACGGTTTAATAGTTTCTTCTATTAGTATTAATGGGGATTTGAAAATACTACAGAGAGAATATTTATCACCATTAGCAGCAAAAGGAACATAAAAATAACCGAAGTTATCTGTATCTTCATCGTCATCCATATCAAACGATGCGTCTGCTGTTGCCATTTTTCTATTATAAAAATAAAAATAAGAAATATAACGTGACTCACTTGAAAAGTATGTCTGCCCACATTAAAGAAAATACACATTTCTTTATCAACATCATTATATAAATAAATCTAGCAATTATTATAGAACTAATAAATCATACAACATTGATTTTGTTTTTACTCAATTAAATCACACGTCTCATCTCAAACAAAATAATTACAATTACATGAGTAATCTTGACCACGACGACATTGATCATGCAATCTCGCATATCACCATATCTAACAAAAAATTTTCATAATTGATGTTTACTCAATATAGTCAGGTGATAATTAATGTTCTTAGTAATACAATACTCAATGAACAAGTCTATTTATCAATTATAAAAGCGTATTTATCTGTAATGAAGTTGCATTATTTTATACAAGCTTGAAAGAAGAATCATTTTTTATATTCTTAAAATCGGTAAAAAGTTAGCGATTCAGTTTAATTTATCTAAACAATAGTCGTAAACTGACACAATAAATCGCCAATATCTAGTTGATTTTTCCCATCTATTTACTAATATTCTGTACAATTTCATGCGTATATACTTGTTTCTTGATTAATTCAAGAATAATGTTCACTGATTTTTTGCCTAAATCTAAGCAAAAAATTGATTTGTCTTTTTTAGAAAATAAATAATGATTGAAAGGTACCCCTCCTTCTCTTTTTTTTTGTCGAACTTTTTAGAAAATTTTTTTTTGTTTATATGAGCTGTAGATAGACCATATGCTGGTATTTCGATCGTCGTTCAAATGATCTTGATCAACCCTGCCATTCAATTGCTATCGGGTACCCATTAGAAGCTTCTACCAAAAAAAAGTCTTTTTATGTGCTCAGTGAATTCTACATAAAAAAATGTTCATAAAAATGTTGAAAATAAATCAGACTGTTCCCAAACTTATTTTTTCATTTGTCTCAAAATTAGTTTTTCACGCAAAGAACTGAATTGTGCATCAGGTAACCTCCCTTTAACTTCGTCCGATCGAGCTGAAATTTTTACCATAGATACTTTGAACTATTCTCCAGAGGTAAAATCATCGGTTTTCATTTCTGATATCTCCGTCCGGATTTATAGTGTTCGGAAAGTCAAAAACCTGGTTCTGGGAAAACCTTTACGTATTTTTTTATAAGAAAAAGAGAAAGTGAGATTTCTGAAACAGCTGAAAATTACTTCGGAGATGGGGTCGTAGATGTCTCCCGAAAGATTTTCAGGCAAATCGGATAAGGTTTGATATACAAGTCCCTCTGCAAGATGAGAACCTTTGGAAAACCATGAAAACCGCCTTAGAAAATTTTTTCCTCGAACACGTGTCTGATCATTTTAGGTCACTCATCCGCAAAAAAATGTGAACGATCGAAAATAAAGTGAAAACACATTCTTTACTCATTGTCAAACATTATTTACAATTTCCTTCTGATAGTTTCAATGTTCTCTTGTACAACTTGAATACTGGAGTGATTCGGAGGTAATGAACGTTGCTTGATATCTAGAGCACGTTCAAAATATGAAAGTGCTTTGGAATATTCTTTGATACTTTCGTAGACAGATGCAATATTCTTGTAGGATTCACCTAAATTAGGATGATTTGAAGGAAGAGTTTTTTGTCGAATTTCAAGTCCTTTTTCGTAAAAGGAAAGTGCTTTCGAGTAGTCTCCTATGCTTTGATACATCTCGCCGATATTATTATAGGAAGTAGCCAACGAAGGATGATTTGAAGGTAAGGTTTTTTCGAAAATTTCAAGTGCTTTTTTATGAAAAGAAAATGCTTCGGAATACTCTCCCATGTTTTGATGGACCAAACCAATGTTATTATAAGATACGCCCAACGAAGGATGAGTTGAGGGAAGAGTATCCTTTCGGATTTCAATGTCTTTTCTTAGAAATGAAAGTGCTTTCGAGTATTCTCCCATCTTTGGATACACCATGCCGATGTTACCGTAAGAAGTGGCCAATGAAGGACGATTCATAGGAAGAGTTTTTTCGAAAATTTCAAGTGCTTTTTGATAAAATGAAAGTGCTTTCGAGTAGTCTTCCATGTTCTGATATACCATAGCAATATTGTTATATGAAGTAGCTAACGAAGAATGATTTGAAGGTAGAGTTTCTTGTCGAATTTCAAATGCTTTTTCAAAGAATGAAAGTGCTTTCGAGTAGTCTCCCATGTTGTAATAAACCGAAGCGATATTATTATAAGAAGTAGCCAATGAAGGATGATTTGCAGAAAATGTTTTTTCAAATATTTCAAGTGCTTTTTCATAAAATAAAAGTGCATTCGAGTACTCTCCCATATGATCGTATAACGAGGCAATGTTACTGTAGGAACTAGCCAATGAAGGATGATCTGATGGAAGAGTTTTTTCAAAGATTTCACATGTTTTTTCAAAAAATGAAAGTGCTAATGAGTGTTCTTCCATGCTGTGATAAAGCGAAGCCATATTACCATAGGGAATGGCTAAATCTGGATGATATGGAGGAAGAGTTTTCTCGACGATGTCAAGTGCTTTTTTGTAAAATAAAAGTGCTTTTGAATACTCTGCCATATTTTGATAGATTAAACCAATGTTACTATATGAAGTAGCTAGCGAAGGATGATTTGAAGGGAGAGTATTTTCGAAGATTGCAAGTGCCTTTTCATAATATGAAAGTGCTGTCGAGTACTCTCCCATATTGTCATACACATCACCAATGTTGTTGTAAGAAGCAGCCAACGAAGGATGATTTGAAGGAAGTGTTTTTTCTCTATTTTCAAGTCCTTTTTCTAGGAATAAAAGTGCTTTTGAATATTCTCCCAGATTGTCATACAACACACCGATATTGTTGTAAACAGTAGCCAATGAAGGATAATCTAAAGGAAGACTTTCTTCAGAAGTTTTAAGTGCGTTTTCGTAATAACAAATAGCTTTTTTATGATCCCCTTGACTATGATTGATATATCCAAGATTATTATAATAATTTCTTTTTTCGCTCTCATGACATGTCTTTTCGAGCAAAACAGTATAAAGTTCTTCAGCTTTTTCAAAGTGACCTGTTTTGGTCAACAAGTTACCTAAACGTTCCCATCCTATAAGACCCGCTACTTCTTCTCGTATATAATTGGTGAGTGTGAGAAGCTGTTGATCGTCATCCGATGTCAACTCGAGTTCTACTTGGTAAAATGAATTGTTACTGTTCATTTGTTTAATTTCACCAACACGAAAAACGGTGTGCATGGAAAAAAGAATTTCATCTTCTGTTTGAAAATAACTAACTTCACGAATAGAAGCGAATGGACTTGATGAAATAGAATAATCGATGAACATTCTAAAGAGGATACCGACCATATCGGTGTTGGCAGTAGCACTTTCAGCAAAGCTAAGCGGAACGTCTCGATCTGTACTAGTTGACAAAAAGTTATTAAAAGATAGTAGTACACCTTTTGTTTTCGTAAGTTTCTCGAACTTTGATTTTGCTAAACCTTGTCCTCTGTACACAATTAAAGGGTTCTTATGATAATTACTGATCTGTTCTCGATGTAATTGTTCGATTTGATAGTGTAGATCACGAATAAAGAAGCCCATATTAATCATAATATCAGCTTCTAATGTACGAAGTGCTCGATTCACCATTTCATATGTAAAAGATTCACGCGTATACCACCAAATTGACAATTGTGGATGATAATCGCGTTCAAATTCATTGATAATCATTAATTGACTCTCATTGCCGTCATACAATTTGCGCCAGTAATCTGCTAATGCCTTGGTAGATTGTTGATCATATTCCATTTGAAGAAGAATTTCCTTGTATATCTGAGTGTACATAAATGTAGACTCCAATTGATCAAGATTTTGACTGGAACTTTCTTCACTCATTTCCACAAAACTTATGACAATGGAATCTTCATCACATTGATTGGCAGCAATTTTCAATGCTCCGCAAATGGTTTTAATGTCCGTATATGTGCCCTTTATTTTAGTCAAATTTTTGGTCCATTCTTTGTGCTGCAATGCACTTGCACCAAAGATGTAGATAATATTAAGCTGAGGAATATCATGTATGAGAGGTAATATTTGTTGACCGATGGTATCTTCTACAAGAAAAAGTACTTTAGTGTCATCAATTTCGGTGAAAAAGTCAACACATTCATCTGATTTGGAAAAAGTATTAACGTTGCCGATGATATCTTCTAGTAATGTCACGTTATTTTGGTAATCTGTGCTTGTTTTATCGATGTTAGCATCCAACCAGATAAGTAAAAAATTTCCAATAATCCGTTGTTTTAGATGAAGAGTATTAGATGATTCTCTTCTAATTATAACAGCATCGATTGAACAATTTAATGTTTTATCACTTGTTTCTTCAATAGTATTACTATGTGTTGTTGGATTGTGTTTGTCCATAATATTTGTTGACTATAAATGATAGTTTTTTCTTTCACTAATTTAAAGTGGTAAAAGTACTTACATTGGAATATTGCCTTTTATTACTTATATGATATTTAATAAAATGCAGGTATTTAAAATTTTGATTTATAAAAAAAAACTTTATGATGAATAGGAAGAAAATGTCATAATTACAAAGACATCAGCAGAAAAAATTGCTTTTTATCAAATAAGATACTGTCATTTTCTCATCTCTTTTTTCTTTCATTTATTGATGGTCACGGTCCGTTAATTAGGTTGATTTTTACCAACCAATTTTATAGTAAAATATATATATTTTGTTTTTCATTCTGTCAAGGAAATGAAGATACATCCATACACTAATGATACTTTGTATATATTTTTTTTCTCTATAATACAAAAGAAAAATGGCATGTGACACGAAAGAATGGGATTCAGATTTCAAAAATAATTATAAGTATTCTTAACATAAAACGAATTACCTACAGTATCAATACAAAAAAATTTGTTTTATCTTCATTTATGAGAATATTTCATAAATTTAAAATCGATACAATATCTGTGTATTCTGATAATTGTTTTCCATAGAAGCAAAAGTGTCCAACTTTTTTGACTTGTAGACAAAAAATAACGAACGATACAAAATTGACTGCAAGACTAGCTAGATAAACATTTTCTCCCATTTGTGCAGTGTCTACTAATCGCTCACAGCATCCATTAATGTAAGGACATTTGTCCAATCAGATAACTGTTATTGAATGGTTGACAGTAGCTTATAGAAGAGACAAGCCAATGCTATTTTCAATAGAATTCATTGTAACAAATCGGAAGATAAAATCCTCTATCGCTCGTAAAAATATGTGATCACGAGTAAGATAGCTATTTAAACTGAATTATTATTTTTATAGTGTTTTTTTCTTCGTACATTATCATACATGGAGCACATACTTCTGTGACTTTCGGTTTCTACATGTAACCTGAAAGTGACAAAAGTATGCGTCAATAACAACAAACTAAAGAACTGAAAGGACCATATAAGGTGAGGAGCTTCATGGGGTTCGCTCTCTTTCTTACTCATTTTGATATTATAAAAAGTCTAATTCCAAGTACAGTGTTTGCACCAGAAAGAGATCCAAATTGGTTTCAAAAATTTCTTCATTCGAAATGTTTCAAATATCTAAAAAGAATTTTATTTGCAATATTCATACTTGATCTGATGGGATGAGGTAATATGTTAATTTCCATATCAGTTGGTGCAGCAAATAAAACAATCCCTGACGAACATAGACGAAAGACGTGGACTGAAATTGCTTTTCAAGTTAATAATGAACTTCTTTTAATAATGATTATCTATATATATAAAGAAGAATGTCTGTCTGTCTGTCTGTCTGTCTGTTTGTTCGCTATGCATTCAGTCCCTGTAAAAGCTACGACCACCAAACTTTCCATGGTGCCTCCCCAGGCCCAGAGGAAGGTCATAGCGGGGTCACCCACCGAGGGTGTGAGTTTGGGTGTGGGTGTGGGTGAGGGGTGTGGGTGAAATCTCACCCAGATAGTATTGTCTTAACTAAGAGTACCAAACTTTCCACGGTGCTTTTCTGAGTGAAGCGATAGTTTTATAGCGTGCTGTTATCATGAATAGGGGTAGGATGGGGGTGTTTGGGTGTAATTTCATCCATGGCATATGATAATGAAATTTGCATGAGTTTTCAGAACTTTAGGAAATTTGTTAGGATTGTAAGATGAATCATTTGGTATCGATGGTTTTTTGGTTTAAATATGAAACTCGAATGCTTCTAATAGGTTATAAGAGAAAAAAATGTATACAAGCGTATCCTTGATTGACAACGATGACGTATGTATATATTTAAAGAAGAACGTGTGTCTGTTCGCTATGAATTCAGTCCGTGTGATAGCTAGCGTCACAAAAGTTTCCACACTACTTCCTTAGCTTTTGAGGAAAGTCATCGTGAGGTTGGAAACACCAAACGGGGTGCGTGGAAGGGGCTGGGTGAAATTTCATCGCGATCAATACAGATCGAGATTCTGATGAGCCTGTTCGCTATGTATTTAGTCATCGTGAGAGATAGCGTCACGGAACTATCCGCATCAGTTCCTTGTGTGCTAAGGAAAGTCAGCTGAGTGATTGGCGGTGAGAAAGAGAGGCGTGCGTGAAACTTCGTCCAAGCCGTAAGAGACCGTGATTTTAGTCACTTTCTAATCAAATGACTCAGTTCAATCTAAATTTAAGAGTGATCGTGTCCAGAGTGGATGCGAGTGAGCATGTCAGCTTGAGCCCGATGAGAAGAGTCCTGTTGAAGATGCCTGATGCACGGTGAGAAATGGTCTGTGAAAGATACTCCAAGCACGGCGGGAAAAGCTTTGTGAAAGATGCTCCACGCACGGCGGGAAAAGCTCTGTAAAAGATGCTTCGCGCACGGTGGAAAAAGCTCTGAAAAATACCGCGCCCCCCCCATCCACAGAAGGATAAGCTCTGAAAAATTTCTCAAGCACGGCGGGAAAAGCTTTGTGAAATATACCCATGCACGGTGGGAAAAGCTCTGTGAAAGATACTCCATGCACGGCGGGAAAAGCTCGGAAAAATACCCCACGCACAGCAGGATAAGCTCTGAAAAGTTCCTGAGGCACGGCGGGAAAAGCTTTGTGAAATATACCCATGCACGGTGGGAAAAGCTTTGTAAAAGATACCCCATGCACGGCGGGAAAAGCTCTGTAGCAGAGATTCCAGGTACAGTGAAAAAAGTCCTGTGAAGGAGGTATCACGTACGACGAGAAGAGTCCAATGGCAAACTCCTAACGCATAGCAGGAACAATCCTGCTAAAGATGCCTGACGCATGCCGGTAAAAGTCCGGTCCAAGAGGTTTCAGATGTGACGCGAAAATTTCTGTTGTAGATGGTTCACCCACAGGGGAAACAGTCCTATAAAAGACGTGTTACGTATAGCAGAAAAAGTCGGATTGAAGATGCAAAACTTCAACCATATTCTCTTTGCAGCGGGTACCTCCGCTAGTTGATTATATTCCTTGCCGATTACGTGATGTTTATCAATTTTATAATGAAAAACATCGAAATAAAGTTCTTCAACGTCATAAATATACAAATAATCTCATATGGTTTCATTTTATTCTTTGGAGTTTAATATTAAATTCTATATTTTAAGTAGCTGTAGCTATTTGTATGTGATCAATCGATATGCACAAAAGACCTATGTGGTTAATAAATACTTTTGGTGGACTTAGTTTAGCGTCAGGTGTATTTGCTGGTTTGACACAATTTATATTAGGAAGAATAGCAAAAAAGGAACAACAGTCTACTGACATTGCTTAAATTTCTCATATATTTATTTTGTGTATTTTCGTATTGAATAATACTCAGAATAAATAATATATTTAATTAAAAAATAAAAGAAGCAAGATTATTCATTTTCCAACATAAAAGCAAAGACGAATTCTAATGAATAGATTTCACTAGTCAAAACTTCCATTTGATGTCGTTAAAAGAATATTCTATGTCAATTGCTATTTTTTCTTTATCCAAATCAAAGTCAATTTGAAGAATTTATGAATAAATCTGTTCCTAATCTTCAATGTTCATGTAAGTTATATATCAATAGAATACAAATCATTTCTAAGTCTTCAATCAAAATCTCATCAAATATATTCAAGTATATTTATAACTGATTTATGGTTTCAAGGAGACTAATGGATAGAATCTAATTTGTTTATTCATATGATTTTCGAGATGTATCATATTCATATTTTAGTCTTTTATTGTAGTATGTACCCCAGGGAAAATCTTTGCTATTTCAGAGTGTGATCCTTTACAGATATGATTAGGATCCTATTAGAATTTAAAACAAGATTTCCAAGGATGATAATAGTCTATTCCTGGCTAGCAGATTCTGGACCGTATTGTGTGAGTAAAAGTAAGGCTAGATGCTGTCCAAAAGCAAATAAATACATCAAACTTATAGGGAACTGCAATTCTTGCTGTTCCGCTCATATTACTTCAATATACACTATCGTAAATGTCATAACAATATTCGCTTATCATCTACAAAGTCTATCAATGGTAGAGTCCTGCGGGAACGATTTTTTCCCGTAATTTCCCGTCCCGTTTCCCGCGGGAACGGGAACGGGAATTCCCGTTGTAATTTTGACAACGGGAACGCGGGAACGGAAACAGTATTATAAAAATGATGTTCCCGAAACGAAATTATGTTGTTTTGCTTTTCATGTATTTTGATATTTTCAAAAAAAGATTTTTATGTACAATAACTAAATAAGTATTTTACATATAATTAATGTAAAAGAGGACAAACAAGGATCACATAATAATAATACACTATGAATCAATGCTCAAAAGATGACATCACTGGAAGCTGGTATATTTCGATAGCACATTTTGTCAGACACAATTAGGGGTGTACCGAGCCCGAACCTCTCGGTCTCGGTCGGGCTCGGTCAGTCTCGGTCTTCCGGATTTCATTTCTTTCGATTCTTGTTGCACTGTTCTTTTCATCGGATGTCAATGGCTCAGAAATCTTTCATGTTGGTGACGCTAATTTTGTCAAATATGGCTCATTTGCCCGAATTTTTGGGAGAAATGAACTTTTTTTTCATAAAATGACTTGAACAATATATAAAACTATTTATAGAATGCAAAGCGAAGAGAAGACAGATACAAAGATAGACTCTTTTAAAACCCGAGACTGACCGAGACCGAGACCGAGACCGACCGAGAGTCTCGGTTTGGTCTCGGTCTCGGTACATCCCTAGACACAATAGAGGAAATAAGAATAGGAATTTGAGAATGTTTGGGTGAGCGGGAATACGGGAACGGGAATCCGGGATCGGAAATTGATAAAAATTTTGCGGGAACGGGAAAGCGGGAACGGGAACTAAATTTTTTTTCTGCGGGAACGGGAACGGGAAACGGGAACCGAAAAAAATCGTTCCCGGAGGACTCTAATCAATGGTTACTTTCGACGTTGCCGTAGCATGGAGAGTGCATTGTGCTTTGCTAATGATGGCTAGATTCCTCATTCTACGGTGCGTATTAAGCAAACATCTCATTCCACAGATGATTAGTTTGACAGACTGATTTAAGATGTGACCTCAAAGATTATGTGCACTTTCCAAAGTTTATTTAAAAATAAAAAAAAAAAGTGAGCAAAACTGAACATCACGTACTTATTATTCCAATAATGGTTCTTCACAATGTTTTTTTTTAATATTATCTTTGAAAATGATAGTTAGATGTAATTTGGATGTGATTTGAAAGATTATTTTGCCTCGGCGAACTTTCATGAGAAAGATAAAATAAAAGTGAGCATGACATGCTTATTTTTGGGGATTGTGCAGGGTGTCTCTCCTTCGCGGAATGATGGTGTGAGGAATGGAAAGAGAAATATGATGGTGGGATGACTTAGGGCGAATATTGTATTTGGTATTGCCTGAGCTAACTTTAGTTTTTTAAGGAATGTCGTCGGAAAATTGATAGATTGAGTTGGATTGGTTGGCCGGAATTCACAAATGATTCTCCCGATGTGTTCTGAAAAGGATTGCATCGGAATGAAATGGATCCGATGGGAATCTGTTGATCGTAGTGCATGTTGCTACGAATCGATTCTGTTCCAATTGCCGAATTCGATCCAAGTTGACAGAATTTCTTCTTACATAATCCGATGAGTTATTTTATTTGACGTATGTCCATGAAATTCGGCTCGGTCTGAATGTGTTCTATCAAGACCTGGAATTTTCCGACATCCGATTATTAGCAGATGGAATATGATCCGATTGGCTTCTAACAGATAGAGTCAGTTTCCGGTAGAAATCTCAGGTTGGATTGAATCATCTGGGCAGTAGTATAATTTATTGTTGACGTTCGCCGCTTTCAAGATAATAATTGGAGGAACAACAACCTAGTGCATATTGTAAAGCGCCTTCTGCTCTATCGAACTACTAATAGCAGCATCCTACTTAATTCCACTTCTCTGATCAAAGTTTTCAAACACTTTCAATAAACACTACTTCATATAGTGAAGAAAAGACTTTCAAAAAAAGTTCTTCAAAAGTCTATTAATGTCTACAGATTCTGATCCAGTTTTCTTGAAGAATCTGAATATACCATTGGTTCCATAATTTGAATGAAAAATGATAACATAGTATCGTATTTCGCCAATTTCTTAATGAAAATATGATCAAATTTTAAATTTTTTATAACAAATTAATCAGCGTAAAAAGTTCTACAAACTCTAAAAATGTCATTAGATTTGGACGAGATCACCGGATGGTTCAGGTGGCTTTCCATAGAATCACTCATTATTCATCGTAAAAGAATATTCTCATTGTTATTGGTTATTTATCATGCGATGACATATTTTTCAACTACTCTTTTTTCTATATTAGTATATTGGATATTAAAAAGAAAATTATTCTTATAACGTATTAATTTTTTTTTAGAGAAATATTTCTTTTACTTTTACATATTAATTGGGAAGAAAGTAGTAAAGAAAAAGATAAATATCCTTTTTTTTGCCGTCTATTGCTCTCTTCCTAATTAATATATATAAGTAAAAGAAATGTTTCTTTAAAAAAAAAAAAAATTACTACGTAATAAGAATAATTTTCTTTTTCTTTTAAAATATTTCATTTGAATGAGCATAAAGAGAAAAAAGAAGTAGTTTAAAAATATGTTATTGCATGATAAATAACCGGTAACAGTGAGAATGTTTTTTTCCGACGAACAATAAAAAAATTTTCCGGTTATAAATAGGTAAAAACGACGATATATTGCCGTTATATTTTTTACCGGAAACAAATTTTTTTTATAAAAGTCTTATTTTTATCAGAACGAAAAAAAAACAAGGAACAAGTTGTACTTATTCATTCAAAATGCTATTGGTACATACATTAATTATTTTTATTTTTTTATTATTATTTGTTAAAATCAATGGAGTATCAAGTAAATATATAATAATAATATTTGAATTTAATTTCTATTAATAATTCTTAAGATTGTTCAAAAAATAATATATGTGGTAAAAATGGTTATTGTCGTGAAGATTCAAATAAAAAAATATATTGTGAATGTAAATTTTGGTGGAATGGAACAATATGTAATGAACAAACAAATAGTGGAAAACAAGTTATTGCACTTGCTTGTATATTAACATTTATTATTGGATTATATTATGGTTTAGAAATAATGAGATGTATTAAAAATAAAAAAAATCAATTAAAACAAAATAAAAAAAAGTTAAAATTATTTTTTAAAATTTTTTTTATTTTTATTTGATTAATTTTAGAGAAAAACTAGAATATCCAAAAATGCTTGATTCTGCATTAAATACTGCTCGACGAACAGCTCGTTTATCATCATTTTTAACAACTATTTTAATGATAATTGTTACAATTCTCGGTCTTATTGGAAAATGGAAAATTTTACAATCAATTCATACTGAAATTGTTAATAAATATGAAAAAAATCAATCACTTTATTATATTCCAAATAAATTTTGTAAAATAATTATATTTGAACAATTTAATATAATTACATTTCCAATCGCTTGTTTATTAATATTAATGTTTATAATTGTAACAAAACGAAAAACTTTAATATGTAATAAATATTTTGAATATGGTGGTTTACCAATACCTATTGATTTTATTTCATATATTGATAGAAAATTTGCTGCAGTTGTTTTTGCTATTTGTGCTGATGAATTAATATCTATATTTCAAGAATTAATAGGTGGAAAAAATGTACGAAAAGGTGAAGGAATTATTATTGAATATTTATTACGTTTATTACAAGTATTTATAATGGGTTTAAGATATTATCCATTATTATCATCTGTTTATATTAATTCAATATTTACATTAATATGTGCATCATTATATTCTTTAATTGATTATATAATAACAATAATAAAACAAGGAATGTGTGAACCAGATTTTTATTCAACATATGAACAATATAGTATAAATAATTCAACTACAATTGATATTATGTTTAAATATTATGGTACTGGTTCAAATTTAATTGCTATACAATTATGTACAGATATTCCAAGATATTTATGTTTATCTTATGTTATTGTTAAATTATTTTTATTATTAATTAATAAAGTATATTCAAAATTTAAGAAAAATTTATCATTAGAAAAAAAAATTTTATTAAATTTACGACGTGAAGAACGAATACTTTTTCGTATATCTCTTAGAAAATCAATTGAAATGATTTATGTAGAAAATTTATTTCGTTCTATTAATCAACGTCCACGTACAAAAAATTTTTTTGGTCAATTAATTCCAAAAAAAATTTATGAATGGAGAGATGATTTTCGTTATTCATCTCGTGTACTTTGTGTTTATTCATCAATATTTTTACTTTTATATTTTGTTACAATACAAGCATGTATTAGAATTATACCTTATTTATCATTAGTACAAAATTTTCTTCAAAAATTTATTAATTCAATAACGAAATTTCTAATACCATCAGATGATAATGATAATGAACAAGAAATAAATGGTAATACATCAGATTTCCCATTTCCATCATTAGTAAGACCTTATTTAATAGCGATTTTTTTAACATTAACTATAATAATAATACAATTAGTAGTTTTACTTGTTAATATTCGAAGAAATTTATTTCAAATATATCGTGGTAATGATAGTGAAATACCACGAAGAGTAAAATCGAATTATGTTTCATTTTCATCAGGAAATATCCATTTTGCTGGTTATTTTATTGGTTATTTAATATGGGGTTTTATATTAATAGCATTATTTTCAACAATTATTTCAATATCAATTGAAGCATTTATTATATTTGGTAGTGTTCGATTAATTGAAAAAATTTTAAAATATCTTATACCAATTGTTTTACCAATTCTACTTGCACAGTATATAAATAAATTACTTGCACAATATGTTTTTTTACAAGATTATGGAAATGTATTTGCATTAAATAATCGTCGTATATTAATGATATTTATTTATTTTAATTTTTTCTTAGATGCATTTCTTGGTTTTATTTCATCAATATTTCGTTTAATACAAAGTTTAATTGGTGGAATTATTTATATGTGTCGTTTAGATTATTCACCATTAGGAAGAAAATTAGAAACAATTGATGGAGGTTTTAATGCATATTGTGGTTTTATACATACTGAATCAGCTCATAGACATCCAATTATGTTAGTTTTTGTTTCACATCTTTATACTCAATCATTAATTAGAAGATTAGTAAATGAAAATGAAATTTTTAATGATTTATCTATTGAAAAAAAATATCGAATACAAATTCGAAAATCATCAAGATATATTAGAAAATGGAAATTAGCTACTTTTCTTATTCAAAATCCAACATTAGTTTTTTATCGAAAAGCATTTATTAATCAATTACATTTGGATGATATTCAACCTTTTAATTATATTGAGAAAAATCAAAAAGAAAATATTCAACAAAAATTATCTACTTATAGACATTCAATGTCGAGTATTAATTCAAATTATTCTATGAAACAGGTTACAACACAAAGATTTTAATTTTAATTAGGGTATGTCCATGAGGAGTCGCCAGAACCATCCGGTGCCCTCGTCTAAATCTCATGATACTTTCAAGGTTTGTAGAGATTTTTGTGCTGATTATTTTGATGGTTTAATTTTTAAAATTTGATCTTATTGTCATTGAGATATAAACGAAATACTTTTATCATTTTTGCAAAAACTAAAGTCAAAGTAGTGTCGAAAAATTGATGATATGTCATCATTTGTCACTCGAATCATCAAATCAATGGCATATTCTGATTTCTCATGAAGAACTGCACCAGAATCTGTAAAAATTAATAGAGTTTTCATGGATTTTCTTTAGAGTCCTTTTCTTCATTATTTTAAGTAATATTTAATAAGAGTATTTGGAAAAATTGACTAGAAAAGTTGAATAAACCAAGGTACTGATATTGGTAGTTCAATAAAACAGAACTTATTCTGCATCCCCCAACTATTATCTTGGAGGCAGGGAATGTTAACAACACTTAATACTCTCATTATTTAATGAATTTCGATACATATAGCCATTCGATCTCAACAAATTACATTAGAAACCAGTTCAAAATTTACCACCAACATTAAGACTTAGTAAAGATTGTTACGTTAACGATAATTTTGTATTAGATTATGCAAGAATGACTCAAACCTTAATGATAATATAATTACCATCATTTTGCTTTTGTTTATTATGTGTAAAAATGATCTATATTTCTGCAGATGAAATTGATACGATAGTTCTATCTAATTAAATTTCGAATCGGCTGAAACATTCGACCAGAATTTGTTTGAAATCATCAATCTCTAATATGAAATTTTTACATATCTAGATGATCCTTGTATAATCTACACAACGCATACAGATGCATCTACGCAGGCTCTTCTAGATTTACATCGACTTTCTGCCGGCAGTTTTCTAGGATATTTTATATCAGTACACGAAACTACATCAAAAGTTCTATTTTTTCAGCGTAAAGTGTTTTTGATAAAAATTTACGAAAAAAAAGATTGATGGGAGAATAGGAAGTCAAGTTTTCATCAAAACTATCTTATGACGAAAAATACAGTTTTCAGTGTAGTTTTGCTTACTGATTCCGAATATCGTACTTATTTTTTGCACAAAAACAAACTTTCGACTGTAAAATTTGCTAAATACTATGCATTTTTTTGAATTTTCTATACAAACGGTTCTTCTGTTCTGGTCAATTTTCAAACAAAACGCACGCTTTAAATAAAAACCAATTATGGATTCTTGTAAACCTCGACGAACTTTATAACATTATTTTGAAGAAATTGTTGGCAGAATGTATTGTACAAAGTTGTTGGATATAAGTGGAAGTATTCATACAAAGAAAAGAATGAATAAAAAAAAACTATTTCTGAATTAATTAAAATATTAGATTTTTTATAATAATAATATAGCTGATTTGATAGAACAAAACTCTTTTTGTACAATATAGTAATTAGTTCTCTAGCTTTTATTAGTTTTAAAGAAAATAATTAAAAATGATGAATTAAATATCAGCGCTTCTTTCGTTTCAAAACTAATGTATTCATATTATAAAACTATGTTATAAACAAAAATCGATTCATTGCTATAATTCGTTGAGATCGAATGGCTATATGTATCGAAATTCATTAAATAAATAATGGGAGTATAAAGTGTTGCTGCCATTCTCTGCTTCCAAGATAATAATTGGAGAAAAAAACAAATTAGTAGATGTTGTAGAGGAAATTCTGCTCTATCGAACTACCAATACCAGTAGCTTGGTTTATTCTACTTTTCTAATCAATTTTTCAACACTACTTTGACTTTAGTTTGTGCAAAAATGACAAAAATGTGATAAAAGTATTTCGCTTATATGTCAATGAAAATAGGATCGAATTTTAAAAATTTTATGATCAAAACAATCTCTGCAAATCCTGGAAGTATCATGAGATTTGGACGAGATCGATATATGGTCGCGGCGGCTTCAATTTTTTCCTCTATTAATCATTTGATTAAAACATTTCTTTTATCAGAAGATAGTGATTGAAATTCTCTACAGAATGAAAAGTATTTTATTTTTTCATTATTTACTTTGCGTTGTTCGCAAAATGAAACATATGAAATTCTGCAGTATGAAAAGCCTCACATCTTACAAAGAATATCTATAAATAAAGATGAGATAAGAAAAAGAGAAATGGTCTTGTAATTAAAAATAAATTTTTAGCATACGATTAAAATTTGTAGAACTTTTCACGCATCACCTTCTGCCTATTTTTCAAGTGCTATCTTTTGATAAAAGAAGTGTTTTAATCAAAGAATTAATAAAGGAGACAAATAATCTTATTCTTTGTGTACCATACGTTATATAAATATTTATCTTATTAAAATGACCTTCAAAAAAAAATTGTTGCTTAATATTTGAAAAGAATAGCATTTGCAATATACACTTGTTTTATGGACACAAATTAAAAATTTGTTTTCTTATCTTTGTCTTTGTTTTTTGTATTTTGAACTTTTTAATCCTTTTGTTATACTTTAAAATGTTATGCAAAACTCTAATATGCTTTTTTTATTTATTTAAATAAACAACACGATTAAAACACGTATAAAATATAGAACGTTTCGTTATTAATGAAATATTCTTTTTTTTCTCCTTGATTATCATTCTTCATAATTTCTTTCCTTGAATTTCTTGTTTCTTGCGATGTTTTGAGAAAGACAACGTCTTCTCATTCAACTCTCAAGATTTTATTTAATACTTCCGCCACCAAAAGCCATCATACAACGAAACTATTTACAAAAGTCTAAAGATCTTTTAAGTTGATCATACTGAGACAGTTTTTAATTTTCCATAAAACAACAATTTTTGATATTTCTGTAGAATTTGTTCTGTTGAGAACAATCGTTTTGACTTAGATTTTTGCGACGAGGCTAGTAGATTTCCGGCATCGCATTAAAATGTTATCTTTCAGGAAGTGATATAAAACAATTTTCGACTATTGATGAGATCAACTTCAATTTGGATCACTCATGCTTAAATATACAAAAGATTTGGGAACTATGTATTATCGTAGAGGATGTTAACTGTGGATATATTCATTATAAACCTATCCAATATAACTCTATGAACAAATAAAATGATTATAGGTAGTTCTTTATTAACTCATTTCATGTTTTCTCTTTCGATTAAATATTTTACAAATTTATCTTTATAAAAATTTTGTGCGTAAACATGTGCTGTTATTTGTGTAAGTGAGAAACTCTCTCTGTATGTATATATATATTGCATGACTCTGAAAATGAGAAAAATTGTAAGCGTGCGCTCTGCAGAGTTATTCTCTAGATAACAACATCTGGTAAATGAGATAACTATTTCTTTTTGTTTCTTTTCTTCAGTGTAAACTCTAGTTAAAATTTCTTATTCATTCTGTTTTGTTTAACTATGAATGCTTTGAAAAATTATTTTCTCACATTGAATCTCTTTCGACCTCCAATTGGATCTAATAAAGAAGAAGATGAGCATCAAGAACGTACTAACATAATTGCTACTCGTCTGTATCTTATTCTTCTTATTTTGATTATTCTCTCACTTGGCATTACCATATCGCTGCTTCCATACACAACAAGTGTTATTATTGAAAATCCTACGCTTGTTCAATTTGAATCATTACCTGATTTGGCTCAATGTTCCTGTTCACATATTTCCATCTCCTACGGACAGTTTATTTCAACTCATCCAATATTTCATCAAGTGTGTTCGAGTGACTTCGTATCAGATCGATGGATCACTGCTCTCTTCTTCGGCGCCAATTCAACGTACTTTTTGCCAAACGATATACGTGCATCGGGCTATGCGCAATTCCAAGCATTAGCTAGTTTTTGTCGTCTGTCACAAGCCAATATTGATCATAGCCAGTCCGTTTTGAGCTCTACTTCGTTTATTAGCCTTCATGTTCTTAGTGAAACGATCCTTCGTTCGCAAATCGAAGCCTTTTTTGATCAATTCTTGATGACGATACCTAATACATTCCGTACACAGATTCAATTGATAGGTGAATTAATCATGGGTAATGCAGTCATGTCTGCTTTGCAAACGAATATTGTACCATCACTCCTTTCCTACAACCTTGGCTTTAGACCACAATTGAATGCAATCGGATTCGAATACGAAAATGAATCTTGGTGTTTTTGTATAGTAGAACAGGCTTGTACAGCACCTTTGGGTATTTTTGACAAGTTCATCGGCATTGACACGTTGGGACATATTTGGAATAATTATTCAGCCACATTAATTATTCCAGGCCTCTCTAGTGGATGTTTACCAGTCGATGCTTTACTACAATCGTCTCTCGACTGCTTTTTTAATCAGACATGTATTGATACAATTGTGTCATTTTTAAATTTATCGTATAAGAATTTCACTGCTATGACTCCATTGCCATCTTCAAGTCGGTTTACAATAGACTCAAGTGTACAATCAATTATCAATGAACTTATGATGGAAAAATGGGAACTTACTATATTCTATGATAAGTATTATAATACATGTGCTCCACTCTCATGCATTTATTCAATAAAAGAGCAACGAACTTTTCTTTATGTGCTCAGTTTACTCATAAGTCTTCTTGCAGGATTAACAACAGGACTAGGCATTATTGTGCCCATTATTATAGGGTTCATTCGACGGCGACCTAGAAACGATGAGTCAAATCTACATGTTCCATGTAAGTATGATCTATACTAAATAAGATAGACTTAACAATTACGCTCTCCATTTCAGTGTTTATTCGCTTAAATCAACTTCTAGCATTATTGAAACGTACTATTTCTACATTTAATCTCTTCGAGCAGTATCCGAGCAATGATCGTCAAGTCTATCACCAACGTATTGCCACTGGATTTTATATTTTAATTCTTGTCATTACACTCATTATTTTAACTCTCTATTCATCACTGATTCAAGAAGTTCATAGAGAAATTTTAAAAAATCCCACTGAAGCGCAATTCATCGATCTTCAGTTTCGTTATTCAACATCTCTTCAGTGTCCATGTTCATCTATAATCGTTTCGTATAATACATTCATTACAATCGAACCACATTATCATCAAGTATGCTCAAGCGATTTCGTTTCGTCTCATTGGCTTCACTACACGAATCAAGCTGTCTTAAGTGGTAAACAGTACAATCTTTTTGATTATCGTGCTAGTGGAGGTCCTCAATTTCAACTTCTAAGCACTTTCTGTCGACAAGCCAAACAAATTATTAATAATTCTCTTGAGAATTTTGTTCAATCGTATATTGTCACATCTCAAGTCGTTTCCAAAGAATCATTTGAGTCAAAAGTTCACACTTTCATTCAAGATTGGCAATCGTTTACGGTAAGTGAGGCTTTTCAAACAATTCAATTGATTCAAACTGCTCATCAAGGAAATCAACTTATGGCTATCAACTTCAATTTGACGATCAGTCATTCAGGACAAAGTACGTTGACACCATGGAAATTTACTGAAGATTCGTTTTCATGTGAATGTACAATCTCCCCCTTATGTCATATTCATATGGGTATCTATGAATCAAATTATACAACACTCGAAAATATTCTCATATTTGCAGTGCCTGGTTTTTATATGGGTTGTTTTCAAGTTGATGCATTATTTCAATCTACACTAGAATGTTTCTACAATCAATCATGTATGAATAAGTTAGCAAGTTATTTGCCTCCTAATACTCAATCTGTTAATTTTACCACACTTAATGCTAGCCGAAATGTACCAAATGAAACGATCGGATCGATTGTTAGCCGACTCTTTGTAGACACTTGGTCGTCCGATGTTTCATTTACTTCTTACTATCAAACATGCTCCCCGAAATCATGTACTTTCGAATATATTCGTCGACAAAATCTCTTATCTATCATTATGACGATCATCGTCATCTTAGGTGGTTTTACTACTGCATTAAAAATTATTATTTTCGTCATTCTTCATCTTCTGACTAAAATGAAAAGACGACCATCTTTTCTTGATTATTTACGAGCAGTAAAGAATTGGTTTTATTCTCTAATCAACATAGAACATTTAGCTAGACGACTTCGTCTTGTACTTCTCATCACAACATTAACTATTATTTGCTTGTATTCTTCACTCACACGTCAATTGACCATCGATCAAATATCCAAACCATCACTTGCTATTTATCAAGATCTTTTCAATCGATATTCTACTACACTTCAATGTCCTTGTTCACAAATCTCAATTGAATATCAATCGTTTCTTACTCTATCATCAACACACCATCAAATATGTTCGAGCGATTTTGTCCTCGATCCATGGATTTCTTTTCTTTTTGGCAATGGTAATCTAACTGGTTATGCACGAACTGACTTTCAAGCAACAGCAACAAGTCAATTTCAACTTCTTGCTTCTCTGTGTTACATTACCCAAAAAAATGTAGCCGATGCTCTCTCTCAATTTGTTACAAATAATCTCATTAATTCAAATGTTCTCTCATTCAACTCATTCAATGATCAAATGAATTCAATCATCGGTCAATTTCAAACTACACTACCTAACTACTTTGTGAACACATTTGATTTAATTCGTGAAATTATAAATAGCAATAAACTAATGACGATCTTCATTACTAATTGGGAATTTGATGGAATTGGCAACGGTACTCTCTACGATGGAGCAACGATACATACAAGACCATGTTATTTCAATCAATCATGCAATTGTGGTTTATCATCACAATGTGTTCAGCCAGCTCGTTTAGGCAATGAAATTATTCCTGGTCTTTTAGTTGGGTGTTATCCACTTGAAGCTCTTCTTCAATCGTCACTTCAATGTTTTTATAATACATCATGTCTCGATTACTTTCAATCTTACAATATGACGTTTACTCCACTAAATGTTTCTCTACTCACACGTTTTCAAAAAGATTCAACAATCGAATTTTTGATTAGTCAGCTCATGATCGAAAAATGGTCTATGACTCTATCATACGAAATCTATTTTGCTGAATGTGCTCCAATCTATTGTACGTATTCTTATCTAGGATATCAAAGTGTCATCAATGATGTGACCAAACTAATTGGACTCTATAGTGGTTTGATGGTTATTTACAAGGTGATCGTATCCATTCTACTCAACCTATGGCGCTTTATTCGGACACGTTCTCTTCATCGTCGAAGAATACATCCTATTCCACATATTTCGTAAAATAAATAGACGTACAAGAAAAAAGCAATTTTATATATATTTTTTTTATATACTCAAAAGATTTTAATAAGTGATGTTTACTTTGATACCAAACTATATAAATCTTTGATTTCGGTTAATTGTAATTTTTATAACTCATCTTTAATGGTGCTAAAACAATCTATTACTTGATTGCAAAAAATTGCACAATTGATCATCGTCCAGTGAATATCACTGATATAATACAATTTGAATTGTCCAATAATAAGTTGACCTCTTTCCACGGAATAAAAGCATTGAGCGCTTTCACTGGGCTTGCAAATTTACCAATAGAATATTTCAAAAAACAAGGTTCTCAAAAGTATCTCTGTCAAATAGAATGCAATAGAACCCGAAAATCCTGATTGGTATACTGCTTTAGCTCGAAAACTGAATAAAATAGATAATCACACGGTCATGAAAAGTTTTCTTGCACTACCTTAAGGGTATCCCATCTTTTTTGACCATTTCTAGATCTTGAAGATGATAATTTTTACAGCAGGTCTTTGTATGATTTTCCAGACAGTCTTACTTTGCGACTGTAAGACTTCGTTAAAATTTGTCCGATTGGACTGAAAATATATTTGCAGATACCTACGGCTATATTTCACAGGGAACTTTGAGCTTTTTCCAAGAATCTCACTTTCTTTTTATAATAAAAAATACCTAAAGGTTTTTTCCAATATCAGCGTACTGGTCCCTTGTGAACTCCATAAATTTAGATAGAGAAGTCAAAGATGAAAACGGCCGATTTTATCTTTGAAGAATAGTCCTAAATATCTGCAGTAAAAATTTCAGTCCGATCAGACAAAGTTAGAGGGTGGTTGTTCATGGCACATGCATGAAAAACTGATTTTGATATATCGAAAGTTCGTGTTTTAGCGATTCTATAAACCATTTGTTACGGAAATCTTCCATTACTTCTTATCTTAGAATAAAGACATTTGTGGTATCCCGTGATAAGATTAGATATATTTGGGTCGAATTGGAGATACCATCGTCGTCAAATTAATAAATTCAAAATATTGGTATCCATTGATATACAATGAATGAGATATTTGGATTTTTACGCATTTGCAACATATGTAAGATGTTTCTAATTGAAAATTTCAACAGAAAACGTTTTTCTTTTCTCATGGCATCTTAAGAGAGTTCAACGAGTTATATAAGAGAGAACATATTTCAAATTTGAAAAAATATTTTAAATTCATGTTATGATGATCAAAATTTTGAATTTATTTTCTGTTTTCTTTATTTATATGATGATACAGTATATAAAGCTCTAATTTTCGATGCTATTTGTTCACTGTTCAATTAATATCATCATAATAAAATCTTGACAAGAATTGATGTTGTTGAAACTTAACTTTTGGATGGAGCATATCAAACGGCTATCCTTTATATTTCAATTTTCAATCATCTAATCAGAAAACAAAATATACTACAAGATGCAACGTAAAAGCTCTATAATTTATCTAAGATCGCTTATTTTATAGTTGTGCTTTTTTGTTTTCAAAATAAACAAAATTTAGAGCCACCAGTTTTCGATCGTGTGAAAGCGATATTTTTTGTACAAGGTACCCAGGTCGAAATTGTCCTATGGGATCTCATCAGATCCGATAATATCGGATAACATCACATGCAAATTTGTTGAGTTCACATGACATCTGGTGATTCTTATTTTAATTATTGAGAAGAACCAATAATACGAACGACGGCTTGTATCATATAAGTTTTGAAATTTCGAAACATTCTTACCACTTCTAATAATCAAATTTCTCTTTTCAATTGCTTTAAAGGATATTTGTGCATTATTTTCTATTTATTATCGAAGATATCGTTTTTTTCTATAGATAAATCTTAGAGAAAGAAATTTATTACTCTGTTAATTGTAGATTGATTTTTATTTTTTCAAATTGTTCGTTTTCAATACATCTTCATAAGTTCAAAAGATTTAACATGAAAAATATTTTTTTTATCATATAATTTTTGTGTTTTTATTTTAGAATATAATACTTCAACACAATAATAATCTACTTTTTTTTCATTAAAACTATTCATTTCATGAAGCAAAGGTGATGTATTTAATTCGAATACATCATATAATCTTTTAAATCCCAAATGTGTTTTAGTTGTATTAGAAAAATGTCAATCAACACAGGTGATAAATTAAATGAATAAAATTAAAATGATACTATTTTAAAAAAGAATGCAATTTAAAATATTTTCTTATTTGAAAAGAAACAATGATAAAAATAATTTCATCTTTTTTACTGATCACTTTTGTTGTGATTGAAATAAATGCAGAATCTTATTTAGTATTTCCTGAACAAATGTTACCACCAGTTGGTACTGTTCATAATCTTACTTTTACTGGTTCTATCAATAACGTTTTCGTAGCTGGTGTTTTTGCCTCAACAGCTATTGGTAAGAGTGCAAATATAATAGTTGGATATCGATTTTGGCAAGGATATTCAGGTGCAAATAATGACATAGTTTATACAACATCGTATGCAAATGGTACCAGTCTTCAAGCACTAGTAGATCTTAATACACGAAAATGTGACAATAATCATCTTCAGAGAGTCAATTGTACAGGCTGGTCATATACTAATAACCTAGGATGGAATAATTTGTGTGTGAATCTCTTATCAAATGGATTGAAAAGTATTGCAAGAATGACTGCTACTGTAGATCCTTTGGATAACAAATTTCCAACTGGTTTAAATTTAACAATAAGTACTGATGGTTTACATTATGATATATTCGCAACTTATCAATTTCATACAAAACATTCAGGAAGAATTTTCCCATCTGTTAAATGTGATTTTTAAAAAATAAAGAATTTAACTATACATTCATTGATTGAATTGATTTTTTTTCTTTATTAGTAATAATATTAGCGGCATTGACTGCATTGAATTTTACTTTATTGACAAGTGAAGTAGGATCTCGCTATTTCCGTATCAACATCCTTTTTCCTACATGCATTATTGTTTAATTGAAAACTGGCATGCAAGGTTTCATGAGGAGAGATTGATAATTATATGAAATTATCTCTTCTTCCACTATTTGTTATTTCTTTCTCACACAAGAGCAGTAGAATAAAATTTCAGTATTTATGCGGGTATTCAATGCAATATAATGAATAGATTCTCTTTAGACTATACTCTTGAGCCTAATAGAGTTGTTGTTAATAATATAGCGTCATATAAATATGTCGATCAAAACGAAAAAAATACGAGTTGCTCTATATTGATTTTTCTAGTTCGCTTTGCGGACAGAAGATGGAATTTAATGTTTTTATCATATTTATTGTAATATGAATGGATCAATTTTTGTTCTATCAGAGTGCATCATTTAATTTATATAGTTGACGTGACCAATTTAACAACTTCAGTAATCATAAAGTATATAATAACGACGTAACTGTATGTACATGTGATTTTGTATATGATGGGACTAATTAGTCATCATGTGGTATTGGCTATTTTAATTATTCTGATTGTGTCTCATGTGCTCAGAATTGTGCAGCTAGCAATGGTAGATGGAATTATCAGACTGGTACATGTTTGTATGGAGAATCGGCTCGATTTACTAGTACAGTCTATGTCGTCCTCATTTGTGTGTAATAATTGTATGAATGTTCCAAGATAATTAGAAATTTCTCCCAGAGAAGTTTATGATATAAACGCACATGATGGCATCAATATTCTTTTGATCGGCAACAATCTGAATATAGGTTCGTTAGCAACGGTTGTCTGTCAATTTCAAAGTTATACGAGATGGATAGTGTCAGCAACAAACGCTAATGGAAAATATATTATCTGTTGTCTATCAAATTATACGAAAATAATAACGTTGAATATTTCTCTCTCATTGGGAAATGGAACAGCATGGGTTAGAAAGGTACTGTATTAGCCTTGATATGGTAGCTATTATATACACGTATATGAGTGATGTCCATCGAATTACATATGCAAAAACGATATATATACATTCATTAATTGTCCCTAGGTCAATCACCCCCGGCCGTAAACGGCCATATACCGATCAATTACGCTGGAACACGACAGACGCTTCCAGTTATTGTTTACAACAACCATATACGACGTTTCACAATGTTATTACGATCACTGTATACAGCGTCCATATAAATTAGCTGTTTCCCAGTCTCATGACGGCATAGTGATTGAAAACGATGATTAGATGATGTCGTAAGGTATCAGAAATGCCAACTATAAGCGATATGTGCATGTACGGTCATCTTTTTTATTCTGTATATTCATAAACAGTCGTAAACGTCGACTAGTCACTCCCATTAAATATCAAGAACCTACATATAGATTACATTATTTCTATTGGTATTATTAACTTCTCCCGTATTCAGCCAAATCTTCTATTACTTCTTATCTTAGAATAAAGACATTTGTGGTATCCCCTGATAAGATTAGACATATTTGGGTCGAATTGGAGATACCATCGTTAAATTAATAAATTCAAAATATTGATGACCATTGATATACAATGATTGAGATATTTGGATTTTTACGCATTTGCAGCGTATGTAAGATGCTTCTAATTGAAAATTTTAACAGAAAACTTTTTTCTTTTCTCATGGCAGCTTAAGAGAGTTCAACGAGTTATATAAGAAGTATATTTCAAAGTTTGAAAAGAAATTTTAAATCTTTTTTCCTATTATATTTGAAAAAAATATACTTAGGCGTATCGAAAAGTAATGTCATGATTATTTTATTTTCTTATAAAAAAGTCAAAACAAAATGTTTTTTTATAGGATGATAGAGAAAATGAAGCGAAGATTTTTCTATGGTATTTAATCACCTTTCAACTGATATGATCATAATAAAATTTTTTTAAAAACTGTTTTTCTTGAAACTTAACTTTCAGATGATGCAGATTAAACAGCTATGCGTTGTATTTTAATTTTCAATCACTTAATTAGAAAACAAAATATACTACAAGGTGCAGCATAAAAAGTTCTACAATTTATTTAAGATGACTTATTTTATAAGGATGCTTTTTTGTTTTCAAAATGAACTAAATGTAAAGCTACCATTTTTCGATCGTGCGAAAGCGAGATTTGTTTTTGTAATTTAAAAAGAACAAAATATAGTATGAAAGACTCAGCAATCTACAAAGTAAAGCTTATTTTAACCGTATACTTCTTGTTTTCAAAAAAAAGCAAAGTTCTATGCGACCATTTTTTTCTATCCAAGGAAAATTTCTTTTGTCTTATTTCATATATAAAATGAGCGATCTTATATAAATTGTATTCTCTTTT
Organism: Macrotrachela quadricornifera; assembly: GCA_022393335.1. Taxonomy (NCBI): domain Eukaryota; kingdom Metazoa; phylum Rotifera; class Eurotatoria; order Philodinida; family Philodinidae; genus Macrotrachela; species Macrotrachela quadricornifera. The sequence continues at coordinate 408,506 of JAJEKB010021880.1, read as the reverse complement.
CACGCTGCATCTTCATGATATATTTTATTTTTTAATACAATGTATTATGTGAATTAAAACTAAAATGCAAATAGTTGCATTACTAATCTATTTGATTCGGGCTCAGAATTTTCTTTCACAGAATTTGTTTCTTTAAAAATCAATAATATGAAATTATTTTAAAAAAAGATGAAATGTAGGAATTTGAGGTTAATGATAAAGTAAACAAAATAATATCATTAGATCAATAATGATAGGAAACATTTTCCAAGATCACATATTAGAATTGTTTATTCTTTTACATAGAAAAGAATATTTTTTTATTTTTATGAAATATTTATTTTTTCTAATTCAACAATGAACAGATCTGTTGTGATAAATTTAAATGCAATAAGCTTGATCATTATGAAGTGTTTTACATGATCTCGGACAAACCCCAACTGTTTCCCATTTATTAACAACACATTGAACCATAGTGATTTTTTTTCCAAACCAACATTGATAACGTCCATGAGAAAGACATCGACCAGTTGTTGTTACACAATCACAATCACGACGAACACGTGGAAATACTTCATTCAACTTTTCATTTTCATCTAAACAAAATTCAATAAATTATCTTTGTTCAAAGAAAAATAAATGACCACTACCAGAAGAAATAAGATCAACATTTGTTACATTTAATATTTGATTTTCTTCAAGAATAACATTTGACATAACATAACTAATAATCATCAAGAAAATGAATAGAAATGATAATCTATATGAAAATGACATATCTACAAATAAAAAACAAAAATTCTAATCAATAATTCAAATATTAAATATTATTCTTACTTTTTATTTAAGAAATTTGAATTATTTTCAATTGAATATGATTATTTGAATAATAATTTGTGAATATAAAACATTGAAATTTATTTGTCTATTTATATTGAAATATTGAACGATGGGAAATTGTGATCAACGTTAGTGGGATATTCCCTTTTAAACATATTTTGACCGATAGAAAAGAAAAGAATGAAAATGTTGAGGAGCATTTTCTTTTCTTCCAATAGAAAAAATAATCGATGAATCAAGAAAAAAAAATTTATTTATATATGAACTGATTGAATGAAAAAAAATTTCTTAAAATGTTAAAATGAAAAAGAAACCAGCAACAAAAAATATCAATAATTAATTTTAAAAAAACACTTTTTGATTATAAAATCTGTTAAACAAATATTATAAAAGAATTCAATCATCACTATTCAATATAGACATTTTTATTGAAAGTAAATTTCGTTGACAATAAAGCAAAACATTATTGAGAACATTTGCTGCATTTTCTGTGATCTTATCTAACATTCAAGATTAGCTGGATCTGTATTAAAATACAAATGCATTGTACTGAATCCACCAGCATCATCATATCGTTGAGGCATGCATCTTGGAACAGGATTGAGAAATGACTAAACAAATAGTTATTAAATTGAAAAATAAAAAGCTAGAAAGAGCAACAAACATACAAAAATAGCTTCTTTTGGTGGAAACTCAATTCTTCGTGAGAAATCTAATTTACCCATAATACTCCATCCAAAAGCACTCAGCTGTCCTTTGTTGTACAACACAAAACTTGGTAAAAACTCTGAACAGTTCGTATTCAGATGATTATTGTACCAATAATGATTACCTATTCGAAACAAAATATTATTTCAAATAAACAAAAAAATAAAATCCAATCACTTACCCATTGTCTTGAAACAGGCTCCTCGAATCCATTTTGTTTTGCCGAGATCATTCTCCCAAAGTGGTATTTTAACAGAATCTTGAAGTGGATTTGTACCATTTTGAAGAAAGAGACCTGTTCCGGTTCCTTCATGCTCAAGATGTGATAGTGTTCGTCCCACACTACATATTGTACCTAGTGTAACAACCAAAAAAGAATCAAACAAACGAGACAGAAAAGACCTACTGGGTTCGACAAAATATGCCGTGATTGTGTACATGTCAACATTGTTAATCGTCTCTCTATTGAACATTTTTTGAGTGTCGAATGAATAAAATTTAGGTTTAGCCAATGATCGAGGAAACTAGACAAAAAATAATGTTCGAAATAAAGAGAGATAAAATGGTACTCACAGCTAGTTGAATACCGGTGATTGTTCCTTGTTTGTCATATAGAAGAATAACTCCAGTATCATTATTTTTCCAATAACGATAACCAACAGTAGTTTTACCTATTGTTTATCAGAAATAAATAACACACATTCTGACAAACTTTATGTAGATTTTTAAAACTGTCTCCTTCAACTATCAATTCAATTGCTAAATCTTTATTCTTTACGTCTCGTCTAAAATACTCTCTTGTCAGTTTAAAATAATCTTGTTGTTTTACAAAAGTTGTATATTAAAAGACAGATTATCTATAGAAGAATGTGTTGCTCTTACCAATACATTGGTCACCTAAACCGTATGGAAGTTTCTCATATTGTTCTTGTAGAGCTTGTTGGACAGTTCGTGGTTGTCGAACATATACATCATTATTGGATATCAATGGATCTGGTCCCCATTTAAGCTTGAGTGTATTCCATTCGACTATTCGTTTGACACTCGCAGATGATAAAAATAAATGAACATCTTAACAAATAAATACTGAAAACATACTTAAAAAAATTCATTCCACAGTACTTACTAGAGAATAAGATTATCAAAAGAATAATAATTTTCGGATTAACCATTGATTTTTTTAAATCCTCAATTAAAATCTCTTTATATATATACTCTTGATATTTGTGCATACATCATGATGACAACAATGTAAAAATACAAGTGTCAACTATTGAAATAAAAAGAAAGGTTATGTTAGACTAGTTGATTCCAAAGTAAACTATCATAATAAAATGATGTCATTAGTAAAAAGAAAATAATAAAAATGTATAAAAGGTCTCTTCAAAAAACAACAATATTTGAACAGCATTAAATTCACATTCAAATTCATTGAAACAGAGTTCAAAGTAGATTTGCTGTGAGTACCTTGACAACCGTGTAAAATAAATCGTTCTTTAAAAAAAACTATCATTGTTAACAGAAACGTTTTTTAAATGAAATCTGTTTTTAATGTTGATTTTATTTATCGCTTAGAAATCTTTTTGTTTCGTTAACATTCGAAAAAATTTCTTAGAAAAAAATTGACGAGGATTTTTCAGAACATTTTGAACAAATAGATTTTTCAATTAAAAACATTCGAAAGTTCTTTACACTCATATATAATTTGGGAGACTTTAATATTTACAGCATTGGATATATGAACTTTCCTATAGATTTATTTCTAGATTATAATATGTTACAATAAAAAAAAAAAAGATAAAAATGATTCTATTTTGTTGATTTTCATGATCCCGATATATAGAACTCTCGGTGTCACTGATGATGGTAGGAACACTGAATTCACTGATATCATGTAATTGATTGTTAATTATATGACAAGACATGTGCTTAGAATGAATAGATTATAGTATACATTTATTCATTATTTTTTTAATCTAATTCCTCGATGAACTTTTTTTGTTATGTCATTGATAAAGTTTTTATTTTTCTTGAAAGCTACATGCATCTATCTTATGAACATGTTCTCTTCATTCTAAGCACAGATCTTGCCGTATAATTAACAATGAATTACATGATATCAGTGAACTCAGTGATCACTGAGAATCAGTATCGATGCAACAGTGTCAGTTTTTTTCAGTATTGTCATTGACATTGCGCATGTCTAGAAGCATGCACCAACAGCACGAACAGAATGGCTAATTAACAATTAATGTTAACTGAATTTTGGAAAGAGCATGTAAGTAAAAGATCTAATGTGTGATGTAAATTTCTATAATAAAAGGACAGGGTCTTCTAATCTGAAAGAGGAGAGTTAGTTTATCTTTTTTCTTTCGTTCTTTGTAATCTAATACTAATCAAGGCATTTTCTCATAATACCTATTTAATAATTTTTCATTGGTATCAAAACTAATAAAAATAATTAAAATTTTTTTTCTCTACGATATTTTCTATGAAATGCAGTTAACGTTAGAGTAAAAGCGCGGTATGGTAGACACCTAAGAAATAAAACATATTCATATAATATTTAATAAAAAAATTAAAAAAAACATATCAATGAGCAATACAATAAAGACCAATGCTCTGCATGAATGAAATTCTTGTTCATTGTCTTTATTTTCTTATAAATCAAGATGAGGTATCTCATATAACCACAGCAGTCAATTTCAGTTGGTATAATTAAGATTTAATCAAGTTAACTTTGCTTTAATAGATGAATTATATGAAATAAATTATTATTACCATCTCTTGTTCAGAGAAACAATAAATTTGATAAACATGTTTTTTTTTTATTTTGAACTATGAAGATTTTATCTAATCTTCATAAATAATTAGTGTTACATTGTCTTTATTATTTATTAAAACTAAACGATTTATTTATATTTATGCCATTAAGATGAATGATTCATTTGTCTTTATTTTAGGGAGTAAAATAAGTTCAAATTCCTGTTCTTAAACTTATTATAAGCTTCATAAAAAGAATACTAATCTTGGTTGATAATGTCACTAAAAAAAATATCATTCTGTTGCTCATAACATTTGAGTGTTATGTCATAGTTTTCTATGGTCTGTCAGTTTGATTCTGACATAGAATGATGATTATTTTATAAATTTTTTTAGACTAAACTAAAAGTTTTTCTTATAGCCATGTTAAATTATTTCAAAATCAGAAAACGTGTTTACACGTCCTATTTTATTGCTGTCTATTATTGTAATTTCATTGTTCGTATTTTTATTTTTGAAATCAACTGATTTTAATATGATTTAATGGTATGTTGCAGAGTGAAATTTGATAATTGAGATCATGCGATACATTCTAGTTTATTAGAGAAAATAGATATTTCTTTTAAATATTCGAAGAGAAATTCTTCATAGATAATCTATTATTTGTTTAATTGTATTTGCTTAAAAAAGCTGCTCTAATCTTCAAACATTTTCAATTCTAAATACACAAATTCTATTCGAATTTCTATCCTGTCGTACTAGAAATATAATATGTTCTAAATTAATTTATTTTTGAAATTCATTCTAGAATAATATATAGAAATAATATTATATTCGACCATTATTTGTTTTCTTTTGATATTGATTGGAAATGTTAGATGATTATGCAATACATCCGTGTCAAAAATTCTGCACGGGTGCCTTGACACCAACACGTAATACATGAGGCAACTACATCTGTTGATCTTCCCATTTTTCATCGTAACGATAAAGTTGAGGCTCATCAATAATACCATCATATCTTCTAAACATTTCAATAGTACTCTTGAGCTAACCATTGACAAACAATTGTTATTTATTACGAGATACAAGGGCCACAAAATGGTACCACGTACGCTTTTTGCATACGATTACAAGCGTCTTAAAAGAAATGTACTGAACCTGTAGAAATCATCACGTGATTTTCCAGAACAGCTGATTCCGCTTAGATATGTATCCATAAGCCACAATGACTCACAAAAAGTATCGATCGACTATCACTAAATATCATGAAGAAGAATTTCGATGGACAAGCAACCATCAAGACAAAGACATAAACCAAGACAGCACATTTCTTGTTGTGGTTTATCAGTAACAAAAAATCAGTTATCTTTGATGATGCCACTTGAATCATGATTGAATTTTGACGAATCATCGAATTATCAATGACCGATAAAATGACGATGATAGAAAAAGACCATTCGTTGACAGATGAAAGTAATAGTCAATAACTCTGAGAGAATTTCATCAAACAACAAAAGAAAATATGTGTAAGAAATTCGTTGGAAAGACCATTGATTGATTGCAAAGTGCCTATTGTTATTATTATTGTATGAAAGATAAAAATGTGTCAAAACTATTAACAAACAGAAAGAAAATTGAATACATTTTTATAATCTACGTAAGATTTTTGTATTTGATTAATCAATCAGTTAATTTTCAAAGCAACTGACCATAATATGAAAGAGAAACAATGAATAATTCAAAGTAATAATAGTGAAATATATGATATAACAATAAATAATGATAAAACATGTTCTTTATAATCAAGAAGCATCGGCAATAAATGAATGTTGCAAACAAAATTTAAGTAAATATGGTATTACTCGAGTTTTAGAGCAAGCTGGTATCATATTAAAAAGAATTCATTCAGTTAAGGCTGATAATTATTGGCGTTGAAATATTGATAAATACCTTTTTATACATTAATCATGTTAATTGGCTATTTGGCATATTTCATAAAACAAAAGAATGCAGAAGAAATTAAATAAACTTTTAATTTATTTGAGAAGGTAATTGAAAATTTATACAAAAAAATAGTCTCTAAAGACAAGTCGAAAACATATTACATGAAAAAAAACCAGTTTAAATAAACACATGTAGTGTGACCGTTGAGTGAATGTGTAATTTAAATTTTGGTGCAGAATAATTAGGTTTGCGATATGGATTATGCTGCTAGAATTCTTTTCAATTACACTCAATTTTAATCTTCAAAATTTTTCACTGAAAAAGTGGAAGTAGCCATTGAATTGCTTATTCAAATAGTAAAAATAGCAGTACAATCGAAGTATATCGATTGAGAACTACCTAAAAACAGATCTGATTACCAATATTTATATTGAATTTGAAATCGAATACTTTGAAAAATATAGAATTTGGAATATATTTTATTTTATTTGTAAGATGATACTAAAGTAAAATTTCGTCTAAAACATTAAATTTCTCCAAACAAATCTCTATAAATCCTATCAAAATAAGATTTAATACTAAAAAAAAGACTATTTATCGAAAAGAGCAGCAGTAATCTGAAATGAATAAAGAAAATAAAATACTTTTGATCCTTTTTCCTCATAAAGAGGCACTATGGCTATTGGTGCATGATTGATTATTAATCGTTTATTTACTCCTTATGTATGTACATTGAGTAAGTAAAAAAAGAGACAGGTAGTGAAGAAATCAGTTTTCATCATTCTGTATGTTTGAGAAGAGTTTGCCTTGTATTTGCCTACTAGCAGTAGACACAACGTATAAGCAGTTTTTTTTTCAAATTGAGTTTTCAAAACTTCTGGTTTAGTGTTAATAGTACACGTAGAGATATGACTTAAGAGTTTTATTGTATTTTGTTATGTACGTAAAAGTTAATAGTTGAAAACTCAAATCGACTTTTTGACTTTTACACTACTGCCGCCCAGGTATGTGACGATGAGGAATGTTGCAAATTGCGACTCTTCTCATCCCGTTGTTAAGAAATTTGGTTTTTTACCCAGTCTCTACATCTCTGCAACCAGCGGACAAAGTTTCTTTCAGACTTTATATTTGATATGGGCAATCTGTGTGATGAATATTTCAGAAAAACTTTTAAAAATTCTTCTAAGCCACTTTCTACCTATGTCCATACGTCGCTACATGGCAATGATAAAGAAATATTTTTGTCATCACCGTGGATTACAGACGTGAGTCGAGATCTGATTGAGAGTTGCCACAAAATTAACCATTGGAATATCACAGAAGTCACTCTCAGCTTGATTTCAATGTGCAAAATTGCAATATTTTGGGGACTGCAAATAGAGTTGGCTTTTCAAAAGCTATTTGACTTACTACTTGAGTGGTCTCATTAGAATTATAATTCTTATATACATGTATGCACCGAAGTGCTCACATCATTTAGAAAACTGCCTTTTGATATTTGAAGAAATAATTTTTCGTGCAGGAACTGACTTCATCACTTATTTACTCGCTCTCTTTCTCATTTTATAGATAACACGTCAATATATATACAAACACAATGACGACTTTGAACAATACAAACACCACCAATAGTGATAATCACTATCATCGTATTACTGAAAATGGTCAAACAGTTTTAACCATAGAATCTATTGAGGTGTTTCAGGATCTAAAAGAGTTGCTTAGATTAGCTTATCGAACGCACATCACCGACAAAATAGGACCACAATCATCATTTAAATTGAACGAAATTTATGAAAAACTTTCTGAAATGAAACGAACAATCACACTCGATTTTTCTTATTCAAATACTGCGAAACACAAAGAGATATGGTATAGCTTATGCCAACTATGGCTCGAATTGTCGAAGGAAATTGTCTATATCGCTCCGATCGATCGAAGTTGTATTGCCCTATGTCTTGACATGATTCTATTTATATCCGAACACCTCAAATATACCAATTCTTTTCATCAAAAACGTGACGATGAAGTAATTAAAAAGACATTTTTAGTCTGTTTGAATATGCTGGATTTACCTCACATTAATGCTTTTCTACAACAAAATAAGGAAATCCCAGATTTGCTTATATATTCTTTTAATACGCGTTTGATTTTGTATGTAATGGCCTCCCACATCCCATCGGATATCATCAGTATACTTCGAAAGAGAGTCAATTTATTCGTAATGTTAAGGAATTATGTTGATCAAAGAATAAAATCCACACATTTGACTGAAAGATGTACTGTCAGTTGTATTCTCTCACTATTTTGGAACATATGCGATCAAACACTTGCTGTACCCATAATGATAGAGATCGGTCTTCCACAATGTGCTGTACGTTGGCTATTATATTCAAACGAGAAAGCTGCAAATGAAGAGTCTAATGGATCTATTAATATCATATATAACTTGGCGCGACATGATGATGGTGCTGATGAGCTCAACAAATGGGGAGCGATTGAAGCATTAAAACAATGTCGATCCAGGTATAGAGGCTTTTTTTCGAAAAACTTTGCGATACGATCCTAACACATAACTAAAATTGAAAACACAATTGAGTTAATTGTACTTTGCAAAAGAGAAAACATTATTTCGATCTATAATCTCTCAATTTTTAAAAGAAGGTAAGTGAGATGATGCTAATCTTACAGATAACTGTATTGCGAAGACAAATAATTCTAACCATAATTATAATTGAATAGAGATTGGTTGAAAAGAGATGTGCACTTATGGCTCTGCACCTCGATGACCTTGGCACTGCTCTTCTCATCTGAACAACTCAAAAATAATAAAGAAGATATGTACGACATTCTCAATCAACTTCTCCAGCACACGATCGATGCTGCGAACAATAAGACATTTCGGAATGCATTAGGTTTTCATGTTAGTGAACCATTGGCTATCATGGTCAAATTATTTGTTGTTGATGAAGGAACACTAGATTATATTCTTTGTAATGCAAAAACTGAACCTCCATTAGATATATCATCAACTATTCATCAATTCACTTGGCTTCTTATTGTCTTTTACAGTGCACGAGACAAAACTGATCAACTTACACGATTCACATTAATTGCGATAATGAACATTCTGTGGAGTATTTCATTTCAAGTCCAATATAGATCTTGCCTAAGTGGTGATAATAAATTAACTATGTTTATTATCACAGATCTCGCCAAGAATGAATATGATGAGACTATTTATTGGTACAAACCACATTCCATGGAAAGTATACGAAACGCTGCTCGTGGTATTCTTCATAATCTCGGTAAAGTCACTGATGAAATCAATAGAGATATACAAGATAGCTCAAATCAGATTAACAAGATACAGTCATTTGGCAGGTATGTCTAACTCTGTATTATCATCTTTTTTAGTTGTATAGGAAAATTCTTACAATTATAACGCGCGTTTGCTTTATTTTTGTTTGCAGTTCTACTAAAAAACCATCCATCATGATTAGCTATTGTCATGAAAATAAAGAATTTTGTGATAAAGTGTTGAAACTACTATCAATACATTCTGATAAATTTGATGTGTGGATTGATCAAACCCATTGTCAATCAGCCAGCGATCTATGGGAATTAATTGCTATTGGAATGGAAGAAGCTCGTATTATTGTGTGTATTGTATCTAATCATTATTTTCAGAGTAAATCATGTCGTCGAGAGTTTACATATGCTGTAGAAACACTTAAGAAACCTATTGTACCTGTACTACTGGAAAACATTGAACCAAAAGGATGGTTAGGTAAGTTCAATGTCAGTTTTGCATAGTCCTATTTAGCAAAGCATTCAAATTCTGAATAAACTAATTTGACTTTTATCAAATTTCATAGGTATTCGAATGGCAGGTGTAAAGTATGTACGCATCAAAGATGTCAAAGAGTTAAATCAAACAAAAATGGACGATCTATTAAATACTATTCTTGTATCATTCAGGCAGGCACAAAATTCAGCGGAAAAATCAACTCCTATTCCAGACACTATAATAAGTTATAAGAATTCTACTAATACTTCTATGCCTTTACCATTGAATAAATGGTCATTGGCAACTATGGATGACATCAAACAATGGTTTGCTCATTATCATATTTCCATTAAACTTCGAGATTTGTACCACTTTCGGACAGGTAAAGAAATGCTTCAATATGCTCAAATACTAATTAACAATTATGCAAAGCATATGGAAATGTATTCGAAAGCTTTCTCAAAGAAATACAACGGTGATGAACTGCTTCCACATGAATTCAATCGCTTTGCTGAAGCCATGACACAACTAATCATAGCTAATGAACTGTCTTCCACTTCGATTCCTACTACTACACTATTTTAGTGAGAACAGAAGTTCTGATTTTGTTATTTTGTAAAGAATTTCATCAAAAATATAATGACAAATACTCAATGATTCAGTAGAAATCACATTGATATGAAAGACTATTGATTCATTTTGTTTTCTGCATAATATATGATCCAAAGTATATATCATCATGTAAAATTCATATGTATTTTCAAATAAAAGACTGCTGATATTGCCCTAAGAATAGAGTATCTACATAATCGCCTGTGACATAATATGATTATGGTAGCCGTCCGATAATTAAGAAGATTATGAAAATCCAGGGCCCATGCGACGGACACAGAATTGATGAGCGTCCAAGGATTCTGAGATAACCAAAGTTAAAAAAAGCGAAATTTATTTCCGCATCAGATCTAATAGTAAAGTTTTAGAAAATCTTAGTTCTTTTTGGAAAATTTGCGAGAAGGCAAATTGGCTGTTCCAAAAGAAAAATTGACTAAAATTAGAAGTTCTTTTAAGTTAAGTGCGGTTACTCAATTGTGTTTTTTTAACTCATGAAAAATTCTTCTTTTCCTTATTGTTCTCGGATGCGAAAAGTTTTACATACATGTTACAATTTCATCGCCGAAGGTGGTCAGACTAGCGATGAATTCTCGCAAATAATTCTATTTAGAAGATAGGAAGCAGTAAAATACGCCATAAAAACATAAAGATTACAGTTGTTTTCAAGCCAAGCATAACCATCCAGTTATTTTTTCACGAAGCAAAAAATTTTAATATTTCAGAATCTTTTAAGAAAAACCATCGTTTAACCCAGAATATTGAGTAAAATCGCCAAATATTTTCATTTGTCTTCTTCAAACATATACAGCAATATATAAGACTGGAATAAAACATCGAATGAGAATATCTTATCATTTTTGATTTCATCATAGTTAAAATATTAAAATTTCTTGCTTTAACCAAGAGAATTAAATCAAAGAAATCCTATGAACAAATAAAATAATCAATGTTCTATAATTTCTTAATAGTATTTTAAAATTATTTGTGAAAAAAAATAAAACGAATACGGGATAAACATCTTTTCAATTTATCTCGATAGATTGGTGCAGGTATAATGAATATAAAGAGTGTTGCTCCAAAAAGTATAAAGGAAATAAAGTATCCAGCAAGAAATATATAATTACGCCATGATGTATCAATACGAACTGAGCCAAGTGAAATAATTAAACGTGGTAATGCAAGAATAAGTAATATTAACGGACTAATGATCTGTCTAGTAACAATTAAAATTAGAACGTCTGTTGAAAGTAAGTTGATGAGAAAAGGTCCGAGTAGATGGACGAATAAAAGAATTAAGTTGTAGGTTGGCAGTTTTGTTGAACTAACTTTAGTAACACACCATGTAAATCGACCAAGTTGAAGATCTTCAATCGTTTGACGAGTCAAAGGTTCATGAATAATCAAAGCCATAAGTACAATTAGAAGCACAATGCAAAGGCTTTTAGCAATACGTTTACTTACCTGTTTATTGAATGAAACGCCGTATGTTACCGTAAATATGCGTTCTACACTTCCACATGCTGATAACCAATTAGAGAGATTTGGTAAAGAGTTAATCCGAACTCAAGACATTGACATAGATATTCGTCCATACTATAGTTTGTGTTACAAGAAAATATGTAAATCGTAAACCAAATATTGCAAATGTTAATTGATTATATGTAGATATAGTGAATAAATAATATCCACATCCAGTTTCTCGTTACTCTTTTTGTGCAAATGTTATAATAAATAATATACTTCCAACGAGTCCAACAGTAATCATACTGATAAGAATAATCAGTCACTTTAATTAGTATAGATTGTTCTGATAAAGTTTCTCCTGTACGCATTTCAAGACCCACTAACGCATCAAGTGATAGACCTTGTTGTCTTATTGAAAATTGACATAATGAACCATAATAATGGCATGATGAACATAGACAAGAAAATTCAAAACTAGTTTTATGCCGATTTTCAATACATAAGCCTCCATTAAGACAGTAATTCATGACCATTGTTATAGATAATAAGAGCATTAGAAGTTGAAACATGCTCAAATAAAACTGTGTTTTCTAAATACGGAAAAGTGCGTAAATTAATTCTAATGAATTGAATCAGAACGATAGGTAATATTTCAGGTTGAGATTTATCGAATGTTTTCATTGTAAGATTGGCATGATGTCGTTCACAATGATGACCAAAATATTATTCTGAACATAAACATGCACTATATCCAATACGAGCATCTGATGATATACAAGTAGCTTCATTCTGACATTGACATAAAGCAATATTTCGAACAAAACATCGAATGCCATGACGATTCATAGGACATAAGCATCGATGTGAACTAATAGATATAGATCCAAATGAACAAAGAAAAGATTTATTACAACTAGATCCAGTCCAACTATTGTAACAATGACAAAATACATCATCAGAATTTTGATAAGATAAACATTGATCATGAATGCATCTATGACAATTAAATCTTTTTCGAAAAGGAAATTTTTATATACTCAGACAAGATGAGTTTGATGGGCAAACGGCGTACAGGTAAAAATGAAAAAGGAAGAGTAAACTTCCAAGATGTTCGATAAGTAATAATTTGTTGCATATTTATGTCGTATGCATCGATGCGAACAAATGCTTGATTTGAACGTAAAGAGGGTAATACGACTAAGTGTTTGTATGAAGAATGAATGGAAGGAAAATGCACAACTTCTTCATCAATTAAAATCTCGAGTGATACTATATCAATGAGATATAAAATGAATTTTATTGCAGTATTTCGTTGGAATGATGGAGGTGAAGTGATCTGTAAAATAATCGAAATTCAGTAATGGAGATACCACGATTACAGTACCAGTCAGATTTATGTGTGACGATGGAAGAATACGAGTTTAAATATGATGAAGGGATTGGGTACTAAGATTTTGCAAATACATAGGATAGGGTGTAAATCGACTTTCATGCAGATAGGTAATCATTGGTCCGCGTATCTACAAATCACAAAACCATTCGTCTTCACCAGTTGCACATTCTAATATACCGTTACATTGAACACATATTCGAAAGAAACGAGTGCCATTTCGACAGTCAAAAGATTCACCAGTAGCATCCGTTGGAAGCCAATCACACAGGTTTTTATCATCTTTCATTGGACAATAATGAAATCCACTACAAATTTCTCTCAATTGTATACATAAATGTCGTTCTCCGGCACAACGATATGCTCTTTTAGTGTAGATCGATGGTTTATTATAATCACAAACACTATGACGTTCATCTGTTGCACCCCAACAATCGACGTGACTATCCGTTACATATAATAGAGAAATACAGGAGTGTGATAAATTCCCTAATCGATTGGAAACACGTAAACAAAAATGTTCTGTCCTACTACAACCATTCAATGTGTGCAATTATTTTGATGACTTAGCGTTAGTAGGTAACGAATCGAGAGAGTAATTTAGTTCATCATGACCATCAGCACAATCTCAGTAGCTGTTGCATCATGTGGAAGATGACGATAAACACCAAAATTTTTCACAGTTAGTCTCATCTGTACCGTTGATTAATTGAAGTAAAGATGGTTCATATTCTTTTCCATCACATAGAAACTTCAAATTTAAATCAAATTTTATTTTTAATATATAATCCATTCTAGGATTGTCAAAATCTATGAATATCAACTATCTATCTATTGTTCTATTCTATACTAATATGAATTATTAGCATGTACTAAATATATACTCGTGATATGCTTCAAAAGATAGATAAATGTAATTAACAATTAAAGGTTGGTTACTTCAAAAACATTTTCTCGTTCCTTATGTTGTTTTCATAAAAGCAATTCCACCTTCAAAAAATTAAACTGATCGTTAACATTTCAGCATCACAAACTACCAATTTTACTGAACTTTTGTAGAATTTAGTGGAATTTATGATAATTTATAAAAATCCACGAAATCAATTTAATTAAAGGAGATTTTGGTGGTTTCTTAAGTAATCTCTGATGAATTTATTTTTATTTTTATTTATAATCTTAATGGTTGTAAGGGCATGTGCGCCCTTTACCGAAAGTCATATTAACATAACGAATATTAATGATTAAAATTTTATTATTTCAAATATATAAAGATAAATTTAATCTCATTCTAATAAGATGTTAGTTAAATATTACCTCAAAATTGTAATACATGAGTTTTGGTCGATAAAGTCCACGTTGATAGTCACATTCCTATTCTGTTCCATAAATGCATTCTATTGGATAGAATTCATCAGATTCATCTAAACAGTGTGGTACACCATCTTGTACAAAACGTATATGAATATATTCATTGGAACTTAAGCCAATATCGAAAGTGTTGAGTAGAATTTTGTATACAAGTACTTCCATTAAAGATTTCATCAAAACCCAAATAGCAACCTTTGAAGCCATCTTTAATACGATAATGTGAAATAATTCTATTTGTTATAGGACAACGATATATTGACAATTTGTTACTCATTTTTATATTGTTAGTGCATCCAACGAACAAATGGTAAATATTAGCAATCATTGAATGTATTACCATAGATACATTATATGGTTCACTATGAAACTCAGTCATTGTACGACATTAATAACCATGTTGTTTTGAACTTGGTGGATATAGATGATCACATTTCGTATAACAAATGAAATCCGGTATACTAATGTTCTGTTTTATTCGTTTGATAGATCAAGTAGACGGAAGGAGAAATCATGATTGACTCTGATGGAAATAAAACTGTCTTTTTGGGACACATTGATAATAACTGAGATAAACAATTGTTTCTTTCAACACATAGTTTATCACAATCGACTTGTAATGGAAAAAAAAGTTTGAAGATTGTGTACATAACATATACTGTGAACATGGTGATTGATCATTGACATAAAGTTGTATTATGGTCGAAAAATATCTCCGATTTCTACAGTTGTGAAACAGACTAGAGAGTGTTTCACCGTCGTCACATGGGAATATCATTCAAGCATTGTTAAAATCATCAAAAAACATATTAGACATTCGATAATAACAATGACCGAATGAAAATTCAAGAAGAAAATTGTTTTTTTCATCACTACCATCATTACAATCAAAGATCGTATTGAAGGCAAATGATAAGGATATAAAATGACCTGATCGACATCGATATTCATCATCATGACATTCATTCATTTCAAGTAATTCACATAATATTTCATCTTGATTATCATTATAATCGATAATATCATTACAAATTTGACGTCAGTCGAGACAGTCTCGACGACATGTAGTCCTCTTGAAACAAGGTATATCTGCATTAGTCATTGTTAGTCCATCATCAGGTTTGCACAGAGAAAGATTGGTGAAATGATACTTAATCATAGTATCAAAAGATTCGTGTTTTATGCCGAATGTATATTGACAATATCTTCCAAAATAAAATTCATTTGTGCAATTAAAAAAAATGAAAAGTATCTAATTCAATATTACCGATATGACGATAATATTCATATTCTACTAAGTTGTTCGAATGACCGTATCACACCACCATTCTCAATACAAAATTCTTCTTCATTAGTAATATTCTCTACCATAAGACAATATGAAGTTTTTTGTTCTTTTTTTTTGTCGAAATGGTGTAACAGACGATCTAGTAACACTTTCAAAGTAATCCGGAATTATATGACTATAAATACAATCATATTGAATGTCACTTCATTTATCATTTGTCATATAGAGATTATAATTAGTAGTAAATATGAACAATTGGAATAATAATAAAAACCATTGAACTAACATTGTTATTTTAATCAGTAATAGATGAAATAATTCTGAGCGTTATTTTTTTCTAGTCAGACAAATAGTCACGTTCAATAAGAATACTGAAACATGTCATCATCGTTAAATATATAATGTTGTACGACGTATCATAATCACATCGTTATTTGATACAGATTTCAATAATAATTTTTTTGTTAAATATTTCATTAGGCTGCATGATGCAGAAGAAGAATATATGAGTTTTTGACTCTATTTATCATTCTTATTTATCATATAAATTAGAATAGTTTAATATATTCACAAAATATAAGTTTTATTTTTTATATATGAATATATTGTTTAAGGCTTTCCCATCCCTCGAAAAAATCAATTTTTGTCAAAATTTTAAAATTGAGATAAATGCATGGAAAAATAATCCATCTTCTGATCTTTTAAAAATGATATGATTTTTTATTCAGCACCCCGTTTTTGACTAAAGAATTTGATGACTTGTTTAATCACTTGCTTAAAAACTAAAGATCTTTTTCGTTTTATCTCAGTTTATACTTTTTAAATCAGATTGCCTAAAATTCTCTGTTCAGACTCATTTAAAATAAGAACATATTGTTTTTGTTCTTCAAGATCATGTCAACATTCATGGTATGACTAGGCCAGCTTTTTCAATTCAGTCTTATTTTTCTTATATATTAATCACTTATACAAATAGACGACAATTTTCTCAGAACGTTTTGCATTACCGAACTTCTCATTTCTCTTTTGCACTTGAAAAATAGATATAGAAAAAGTCAGAGTTCGTTATGCCTTGCAACTTGGCATGCTCTTGAAGAACAAAAAAAAAACTAAAGTTTAAATATATTGGACCGATATGGACCAAAAAAAAAAGGGTAGACAGTTTGTTCACAAAACCGTCCCGCTTTCTTTATCTTAAAAAAAGTAGTTGGCATTTGTAATATAAACTGCGTTTGATAACCAATAAGTAACGTGTCGACCATCGAGCCTCGCTTAGCTCAATCCTAAAAAAAGACGAAACGTAGAAGAACAATAGATTACTATCACTTTCAAGATAATCCTCAAAAAACCAAAGTGTTTGTTCTCCTTAGACTAAAGGGATAAAGGTCAATTCGATCTTTCAACTTTCAACGTTCCATTCAAATTTTTCATTTTTCAGTTACACATCTTTCCGACATTTCATTCTAGCAACTTAATTATTTTGGATTCTATTTCTAGACTTTAGTGCATATATATCATTCTATTCTTACGTTCACCTCATCTCCTTTACCGTCATCTTTAACTGGCTTACTTTCGCTTTTGCTCCTCTCTCTTCATTATTCTTTCATTCGAAAGTTATACCAAACTTATATCCTCATTCGTCTCAATGATAAATCTTCTCAAAGAACGGAGACGCATAAGACCACAAATCGGCCCATTGATATTTTTCCTTCTAAATCCTATTGAATTTTATGTCAATAGAAAAAGAGAATATTGAGACGAGCATTTTCATGTTAAATTTATGATATTTCGATCAATTTTTGAAAACTCACAATTATTAACAAAATTGCTCATTTTTGGTTATTTCTTCAAACAACGATGTCTGCATAGTGAGTTCAATTTTATAATAGATACATAAGATAAAATGAAACTTGAATAATGAATTTGATAGTTCTTGAATAGTGCTTCAATTCTATATGTGAATCATCGATCAATTATTTGATTCAGTAGAATTGGATAGTAAATTCAACTTATGCACTAATGATATAATGTCTACATTTGTGATCTACAATGATTTTGTGACGAATAATATGTCGTCAAAATTGAAGGTCCTAAAATTCTGGTTTATCTTATTAAATAGTTCTTTGGAAGAGTTACAAAACGTTATGTTTCCGAAAGTTTAAAGAATATGGCTCCACAGGGAATTTTGAGTGAAAATGTCTTAGAACCATAATTTTTACACTGTTTTCATCGTTTGTAAGGATATTTTATCAGAAAAAATAATTCTTGTATTTAAACAAATATCAGATTTTGAATCAGTGTTGAAAACAGAGTCGAACTACGTATAAACCAAATCTTTTAAAGACTTTTCATTTTTTTTTCAAAAAATTCACCCTACCCCTCTCTAGGAATACCTTCATAACACATCGAATATAATACATCTCATTAACGGCAATTTAACTGGTGAAACTAAGTACTTCAGCCTTAAGGACATTAATAAAAGAAAAATACCTATAAAAATGCTGTGCATATAGTCTTTTCAGAAGACATGTTTTTTGAAGGTTATGAATAGTGGCGTAACCAGAAATTCAAGGGTGATGGGGCTCAGCCCCAGACTATGTCTAGTCTTTTGTAGCAATCATTAATTTATGTGTCGAGATTGGTGATGATCAACTCTCAGAAATAATATTACAATCAAATAAAGGTTGAAGGCTATATTTTCACACCGAGTAGTCTTCAGGAGTGATAAATTAATTTCTAGATGTGAGGATACAGTATAACCTATGTATAGCGGACACTCAAGAGAGCATTCAAAAGTGTCTCTTATAACGAGGTGTCCACTTCGCAGAGGTTTTTAACTATTCTTTGGCAAGTATTTCTACTGTTATCGAAGAATACTAAAATCTTATCCTTCATATTGTTTTCAAAAAAGAGCCGTTTTTAGAACAGTTTAGATCATAGTTTATTGAAAACTAGTTTTAATAAAATTTCACTAAAATTACTTCTACCATAAATCATCAAAAATCTGAAATTTCATTAATTTTTTTCCGAAGAAAGCAGTCATAGAACTTTGCTTGGACAGTTTTGAATTGAGTTGACTGATGATTACATGAAAATATATATATATTCAGTTCACTCTTTTCCTCTCTACTTACGAGGGAACCACTCGAGGTGACATCTTCCGTTTCGATTCATTTATATTTCATTCGATCGAATATATTGAGATAGTAAAAAGCCTAAAAGGATTTCTCCCCAATCCTCTTCCTTCGAAGGTTATCGTCATTTTACTGAATTTTCAAGTCATCTATGTGTATTCGCCAGAAAAACTAAACTATGAAAATTTGATCCGAAATTTCGTCCATAGTTAGACCTAATGACTCTTAGAGTATTCTAAAAGTTTCATCTAAAAAGAATCTTTCTTTCTTGAGATATTCGGCAGAGAAAAAAGCAGTGGTGTGCTTCGATTGGTCCAAAACTGAACTCACTTCTGAATCTAATATATCAAGAAAGAAAGATTCTTTTTAGATGAAACTTTTAGAATATTCTAAGAGTCATTAGATCTAATTATGGACGAAATTTAAGATCAAATTTTCATAGTTTAGTTTTTCTGGCGAATACACACAGATGACTTGAAAATTCAGTAAAATGACGATAACCTTCGAAGGAAGAGGATTGGGGAGAAATCCTTTTAGGCTTTTTACTACCTCAATATATTCGATCGAATGAAATATACATGAATCGAAACGGAAGATGTCACCTCGAGTGGTTCCCTCGTTAGTATTTTTGTCGCATATCTCTTCTATTCTGTTTGTGACTTGTTCATTCACTTTCTGTTCTGTTCTGTCTAGCCATCAGTTGCTGCCTGATTCTTCAATGACATTTAGTAATAGTATCTGTTCATTCGTTGTTTCTTGCGATATATCCGTTGTGAGAATTGAATCAGTGTATAGGTACACATATGCATTTGACTGAATGAAAACAGTCTAGCAAGCTTTAAACAAGTATCCACTTTACAGAAGTTATGTATGCTATAACGAGCGGAAAGAAGTGTCCACACTCTAGAATAAAAAGATGTCTACATTCAAAAGGTGCATTTGCAGCAAAAATAGCTTGGGCGGACCAGAGGGTGCTCATAATATAGACATGTTCACATATGAAGGTTTCACTGTATATTAATAATGGATATTTTAATTTTTCGTGGTTCTTTTTAGAAAGGATTAATCATAAGGGACACCATCAAATATACATTAGTGCTTTTACTATCTAACAATTTAAGCGATAGAAAGACGGTGCTTTATTACATTCAACCTAATATTACATATAACATTCTCGATAACTAAGGATTGAAATAAAGGTGCCCTAAATGAATTTCATTCGTTTTGATTTCCGAACTCAGTAACTTTTAAAATAAAGGTGATGGGGCTCGAGCCCCAGCTGGCCCCAGTCTGATTACGCCACTAGTTAAAATGCTTAAAGTTTGTCTGTCTGTCCTAACCAATCAGAAAATAGCAAACAGCTAGATCAGTAAAAATAGCCATTAACATTTCCTCAAAATCTTAATCAAAGGTTTTTGGGATCAGGGAATCCGATGGTATCATTAGTCTTTCATGATCCTGCAAAAATTTTTTTTACAAAAAAAAACGGCTTTTTTCAATCAAAAGATGACTTTGAAAAAAAAAGAGACTTTTATTAAATTTAGCTAAAGAACTGTGCCTAGAAGAATTTCAATTGTGGAACCTATTTTTGAAAATCAAGACGTGGGTTTTTTAACGAAAATTTTTTTTAAAGTTCCTTTTTCTGAAAGAAAGAATTATACGCAGCTTGAAAAATGCTTTAAATTTGTCTGTTGGTGCAAGCCAATCGGGAGAGAGGTTAGAAAAAAACAACGATTGTGCATAAATTCTTTCTATATAACTCATAATTGACAAGCATCGCACCCAGGTTTCTAATAGATATAATTACAGCCAATCAGATTATTTCGAGGTAACAAGGAGAAAGGTGACTTCAGCCAATGAAATATAAACACGAAGGAGAGAGCGGTTTCTGTCAATCAGATTCTTGTGAGCCACAGTTTCGTCCAATAAGGTAATTTTAGTTCGGAATATCGGCCAATCAGATTTTAGGAGGCCAACGTCAGCCAATTAGATTATTTTCATTATCGAGCTTTTCACCTTTCAGATTTTTTTTCCGCGTCGGTCTTTTGATCAATCAAATTGTTCCAGGGCAGTATATAGATGAAGTAAATGATCCGGATATATAGTTCTTTTTAGGAATTATTTGGTGGTACTCTTGGTATCTTTTTAAGGGCATCTTGCGGTATCCTTAATAGCTGTTTTTGAGCCATCTCTGCATATCTTTAGTATCTTTTGAACAGCGATCTAGTAATGCCATCCGTAACTTTTCTAAAGCTCTCCAGCAGTGTTCTTAGTAAAACTTTTAAATACTATATAGAGATAGCGTTAGTAACTGATTGAGGACATTTAAAATATTCGTTGAGGGGTTAGTGACTATATTCCTGAAAAGTATCTTGGAAGTTTCTAATGTTGTCAATGGATCGACATTAAAAATGTACTGAGCGTTCTCTTAGATAGCCGTTAGAATAAAGGTCATAGGTGTTAGTATTAGATATAATACTCATGTGGGACCGGTACTCATAAACACATTAAGTATATATTTGGTCGAGGTGGATACGCAGTCCGGCTGATACCTAATTAACTGGCACTAGTACATACCTACAGGACAAGTCTTCGTAGTTTTCTAGTGAGTATCCAGAAGTATTTCCTATCCAGATCGGCGGGTACAAACTACACACTTTTTAGAAATATCATGTGAATGTAACTCATCACGATCAAATGTATTGCAGAAATTTATATATTAAGTTCGTAACTCAAATCAATTGAAATTCAGTACTAGGTCAAAGTTTGTGCTAACTGGGCCAGTTTTGTATAACATTTTGTCAAAAATGGATGATTAAGTGAAATAAAATGCGTTTGTATGTATATATGTATGTGTCTTTCAAAGTCAAAGATAAAAAAAACATACCCTTAGAAAAAAACAAAGGTTAATGTTTGATCAAAGGTTTTTGGAATCGAGGAATCGATTAAAAAACTGTAGTTTTGAAGATTTTTTGAAATGACTCGCTTTTAGTGGAAATGGCGTTTTTTAATAAGAAAGTGTCTATGTGTACTTGAAAAATGAATATACTGTAAAATCGGTTAGTGTGTCTAATCGGTTGTTCACACGATAACTCTGGAGAATATTAACTAGCTGTTCCGTTTTCTTTCAGAAAACGGATGTACACGGGTTGAAGATATATTTGATTTCCCTAAGTTCCAAGCGTTTGTTAGCTGAAGCTTATCAGAATAGAGCATAAGTTGTAATAATAAAGATAAGTGTTAGTCTTCGCTGAGATTATTGACCGAAGGTTTTCGAAGTCGAGATATCGACTAGTATCACTAATTTTTCTAGAATTTTTTGAAATAAGTTTTTGACTGCAGAGGGTATTCTCTTAAGAAAATAACGATTTGTTTCCTAAATTGAAGGAATATGCTTCCTTCTAAGGTTTGTTTGTATCTTTCTGTATCGAATCCGATTGGGAAAAGTATCGGCTAGATTAATGTAAAAAAACGTTAATAAGGATAATTGAGGATAGAAAATTCGATTTTGGAGTCAAATCTGCGACTAATAATAAGTTAATAAACAATTAATAATTAGTTTCATTATTTTTCTTTAAAAGTTTGATTCAAGATAATCGAAAGTCGATAAGTCAAAATTGAGTTGATTTGCCAAATAATTAATAATAAACATTATGAACTGTCTCAAGTAAAACTCCACCAAAGACAATTGGCTATGAGAATTTCAAATCTGAGGTTAGTTTTTCAATAGTGATAGTTATTAATTAGTAAGCAATTAATACATCATAGTTTCATATAAAACTTGACTAATCATTGTCGAGCATGGAAAACAAGAATTCCAAGTCAATAAAAACTTGTTTGATGTATATTTTAATCTTAACCTAAGGATGGTACAGAATCGTGAAACTATGTTCGAGGTTAATACTAATATAAACACTCTTTTTTGTTGATTACTACACGTCATATCTTTCAGCAAGATTTATACGGAAATATGTAAAAAAACGAAGTGACTGTTTCAAATCTTGTTATTGAGTCTTCATCGACATTGATCATAAAATAAGATTCAAAATAGATAAAGATCTTTCTTAGGTTACAATGTAGTGTACACTATTTGAAGCAGTTTTTAAACCGTTCTCCTTTTTTAGGCTTCTTTTTAATGAGCGTATTAGCGAATATCCAGTAATTTTGCAAGAGGAATTAAAACGAGACGCATCCCTTCGCTTCATAACTGAACTAACATTAAACAATATAGCGGCATTAAATGTGGAACAGGCTAGTCGTGAATAGCCATTCGGAAGGAGGCCAATGAACGACTTGTTTTTGATATAAAACTTGAAAATATGTCAAATAATTCGATTCTTCAGCCAAAATAACCCTTTTTTAGACGTTTAACGTATCAGGACCTGTTCAGTTAAGGATTATTGAATAATAATATGCCGTTATTTGTATGTTGTAGGGTAAGCAGAAATAGATATATAGTTGTACCATCCTCGAAATTTCAAGAAGCTGTCCAGAATTCTATAGTTTTGAAAAAGATATCCTTTTTTAAGTAATTGTGGTTTGGAGTGATTGTCACCTGATAACGTTACTGAACTTGCTAAACAAATTGAAACATATGAACGGCATCTAATTGTTTTCTTAAAGAAACAGTTGCCTAGCGATGAATATCACGCTTAGAAAGTCATTAAAGTTTGTTTCTCCGTTTGATTCAAGTAAGTTAGAGTTTACAATTAGAAAATATGACATTCCCAATGATCGAATATGATCTGATGCCTGTTATAAACTTGATCAGACTTAATCGAGGACAAGAAATTCAAAGTTGAGGTCTACTATTAATGACGGTACAAAGTTTAAATGTTTAGCTGACCATCTAAGGATGATCACTACATAGAAGTGTACATTTTTGGAGCGCAATTAATATTTTTTGATAGCATCTGTTTTTCGTCTGTCCAAGAATACTATGGTTCCTTTACCTCGATTATTTCCAAAATAAAGGAGCTCGCTAATATTCCATATCATAACTAGTTTAACATAAACAAATTCAACTTTGTAGATATACTCATTCTTTTGATCAGTTACGAATTGTTTTTTATTAAATTCTACCACTGATATGGTTATTGATTATTTCAGTAAGAAAATGATTCCTATTATTCGATTCAAATAGACAGATTATTTTTCTAACTAATTCATTCTAAGTATCATTGTTTACTCTTTGCTAATATTCTCTATCCTTAAGACTTATCAGTTATAAAAATCGAGTCCATTCGTTTTAACAAGTTTCAGTTTGACGGAACCGAAAAAGTACAGTATACTCATGCAAGTATTCACTTTCGACAGTTTGTTTTTACCGTAGATTAGATGGAAAGAAAGCGCGCATAGTTCACAATACAATGATACCTATTTACAGAAGTTTTACTGTACATGCATTTCTGTTAATGATGTTCCGTAAATATCAATAATAAAACATAATTCAAAATATGCAATGATCGTTCATGAACACTTATAACGAAGTACAGTCATCGTTCTTGTATATGAACTATTGAGTAGTGCATTAAAGCTGAACACAAGACCGGCTAACCGTGAGTAGCGGATTGAAGCGACACTGACGCACGAATAAACAGTCACATAGTAGGCTTATTGAAAGTATGTTAAAGTTGAGTGAGAATTTGTAGCAGAATTATCAATAGTTGGTTTTCTATAGCTAAAATAAGCCTACACGACGTCCGTATTGTAATTAAGTTTATTCGAGGAAACATGTAACGGCACTCATTCTATAGTACTTTTCTAACTAACGAAAAAAGTCAACGATTTTTAGTTTAATACACAACCCTATGTTGAAAGTAATTTAATTAGCGATCACAGAGATTCGCTATTATAGTTAATGGATATTACATGAAACAGTATATTTGAGAATAATGCGTAAAACTATTGATTGAAAAATAAAATCATCAGTGTCTTCAGAGGCATTCTCTTGAATCCCATTGACTTTTGCTCTAACATAATTCTATCTTAATTGCATATTTAAATCAATAAGTCAATGTTCTGCATTTTTCTCTACATAGGCTCGTGTTTTTTCTCAGAAATGCGCAAATATGAATACAATTTATACTGTTATTTACTCGATACGTCCATCAATCATTCATGCACTAATACTACGATATATATTGAACCAAAAAAAAATAGAATTTAAGAATTTATAACTCTGCACTGTCATATACTGTCATTGTATCACGTATTGAGCCAAGAAAGTTGAGAATAAGAATGAGAGCGAAACACGAACACATAGACGGCGCATCTAACAGTGAGGGTAAGGGCGAAATGTGAATAAATAGAAAAATGCACACACACGACATTTCTACTCAATACAAGCTACGATCAGAGTACATGTATCACAGTACATGATTATAAATTCTTAAATTCTAACTTTTCTGAATCAATAGTATGTATAATTAAGACATAAACAAATTGTGACGGAAATACTTGAAAGCAGATGGTGGTAAACATATTACCGAATCGTTGTTACTTTTCATTTTGTCCATTAATCTTCATTAGATTTGATAGGGAAGCTCACTAAAAGATCATTTGTATATTAGCCACATGAAAGTGATTTCAACTTCAAGTTGGAATTAAATCAAGAGTTGACGCATTTTTACATTAGAGTTGAAGTCGGAGTTGATCTCTTTTTTTTCCAACTCCCATTTAACTTCTATTGATTTTATAGCCTGTTAGAAAAGAATGAAAAAAGCCAACAGTATAAACAGGGATGCATATGTATGCAATTCAACTTTGCTTTGTTGAACTAGTATTTCAAGTTTATTAAAGGTTTTTTTTTTGAAAGAGTAATAAATCTACAAGTCATTAATATTACCGGTACATTTGTATTCAAACGGTTCCGTTATAGTAGAATCGGATTTGGACATGTATTCTAAAGAGATGGAATAGAGTTGAAGTGTAGTTAAGAAAGAAATCAGGAGTTGGGGTTTTAGTGAGACTTTTGACAAAAGAGCAGAGTTAGGTCGAGTCGCAGAGATACTAGATGGATATTTCTGGTGTTAACATCGTGAATAAAGATGAAAACTGAGGTAGAATGAATGCGATATTAAATGGATATATAAACACTACTGTTATAATGATTGCGTACATTTTAGAGTACAATTTGTACTGGCACTTGCGTACCCGTCTTTTTTCTAATTGTATATGTTTTCTCAAGTTCGTTTGTTAAGAAAAATATGAATTTGCTTTCAACATTCATGTTGGATCCTGATCAAAATATAAAGTGATAGTATCAGCAGTGCATCATATCATTTTAGAGGTGCACATGAGCATTATAATGATCAGTCGGCAGTACTGAGCCGGATCGGTGATATTGATCGACTGGAAGACCCTAAATAGATTCAAGCAAATAGCTTTTTGTAGACGTTTGTAGAGAGCTACCCAAGATATTTATCTAACAGCTGCCGAAAATACATCAAATTCAACATTTTTATACATAACGGAGAAAATTGTTTTAGACTGCATTATGTCATACACTTCACAATATTATAGAGCCATTTCTATCAGAAGAATGAACGGTAATATTAAATGATACACAAGCTATGCTTGTATTGAGATCCATATTCAGAAGGAATATTACTTGATATAGTAGTTTGAGAATACTATTTTGAAATTTTCATGTACAAATTTCTCCCTAGTAGTGGTCCTTAACATCAATATAATAAATAAGGTTTATTCTTTGAAGAAATGAGTTAAAATGACAGTTGTTATTTATATATGAATTACAGACAAGAATATTTTTATAAAAACAATCATCGCTAAACAGTGGACGCTTGTTTCCGAGCTTTCATGCAATCAAGAAGATTATGAAATATAGTATAAATCAAAATCGAAATTATTCTCAATGATAATCATAGTAAATTCTCTTTTAGAAAAGGGTCAGCGAATCGGTAGGATGAGTGATTATTTTTAACGAATTATAAAGACATTGAAAAGTTTTTACTTGCATTCTATCTCTTCTACTTTTTATCATTGATCAGTTCAAACGAACTGTCAAGATATAGTTTAAAGAAAGTGGATTATTTACAGTTTTCTAGATTGGTTTGGACTATGCGAAGTGTTATATTTATGATGAATCTTCCTTTATTCTCAACCAGATGAT
Source organism: Macrotrachela quadricornifera (assembly GCA_022393335.1). Lineage (NCBI taxonomy): Eukaryota > Metazoa > Rotifera > Eurotatoria > Philodinida > Philodinidae > Macrotrachela > Macrotrachela quadricornifera. Next base: position 381,092 of record JAJEKB010021880.1, on the reverse strand, counting down.
AATCTTGAAGGTGAGGGTGAGAGTGAAAACTCTCACATACCTGTTTCTTCCCTGAAGGTAAGGGATGCGAGCGAAAACACTCACACACCTGTCTCTCTCCTGAGGGTGAGAGCGAAAATATGGATAGCGGATCCGAGGGCGCATCATCTGAGTGAGGGTGAGGGTGTAAAGACGGAGATCGTGGTAGTCCTCATGTAGTCATAGATGAGTACATCTGAACATGCGTTCATTCGGAGTTTTTTCAAGGAAAATATCTATACAAGCTGTATTCATACTCACGCACGAATTAGTATTTGCGCATGCACTGGTAAATCCCAGACTTGGAATCGACCGATAGACTGGTACTGGCTCAGCTGGTCTTCACCGGTTTTTTCCGGTCTTTTTTTTCTTTTTGGAAAATGTCTTAAGTTGCTAAAACTTGTCTATTTTGCTCATTTTTAACGATTTTGATGATATTAGTCATGGTGAAATACGAGTTTTTAAGTTCTCAGCTGATAAGTTCTCAACGACCATTGAAATCTCAGCTCTACACGCTCACTAATATTTCCATCACAGAGTGATATCCTCAAAGTTCGTTGAGTAAATTTCTCTATTCACACAAAAGTTTCTAGACATTTAAAGATGGTATCGATTTATTGAATAGGCTTTTCATTATAAAATTTTGAGCTTATTTTCTCGTCTATTTTTGACTCACTTATTACAAAATCTCAAAAGTTAGTACTTTCTATTGCATGCTTTCATTATAACATGTTAGCAAGAATTCGATCTGTTCCTAAGATCATGTCAGAGACTGCTGTTATATAACTGTGAAAATATTTGTGTCAATAAGTCTTGTTCATAAATGTTAATATGAAAATTTCTACGTTTTGATTTTAGTGCAGCGATTACTCTGTAGTAGCGTCCGCTTGATGGATTGAGACATGTTTAGTTATATCAATTAGTTATTTCAAATAAAAAATAGATCTAACCTGACATTTATAAAGGAATTATATCGATATTGGGAAAAAAGCTAGACAAAATATAGTTAATTAAAGATCAGTATTAATTTTCCTGAATTTCCAGTTAAACCATATTAAAGAAAATCTTTCTTCGTCCTTAATATTAGCGTCCAAAATATGATAGACTAAAACAGAAACTGTTCTATTAAAAACTTGAAAAATTTACGGACTTGATAGTGTATTTCTGGGTTAGACTGACGTAAAAGACTCTTTCTACAATGAAGCAATCATTCATTTGATGCATAAGATATACCAGCCACATACTAGGAAAGTTATCAGTTCTGAGAGGCTGGTTTTCATCGGTTTTTTGCCGGTCTTATCGAAAGGTCAGACCGGCGGTTAACTGGCCGTTCCGATCCGAAAGAATCAGATCAGTTCCAACTCTGGTACATGAATTGTAGAATCCGAGGTTTTTTGAATGTACATGAATTCGTGACAGTGCATAAACATGCATTTGTGTATGAGGGTATATAGCAGTACATGATATACTGGAACATGTGTTAGCGTTCTGAAGAGCCTTTGGTTTTGTTGATATATTTTGTACCCGTGTTCGCGCCTCCCTCAGCTATATATACTCTCAAGAAAGAAGAGAGAGAATGTGCAGGTGGTGAAACAAAACAAATAAAACATATGGAGGATGGAAGAGGATGTATACATGTGTGGAGGAAGAAATATATGAGAGGAGTATAAATGCGAAACAAATGCATGAGGGAGAAAACAGAGTGTGCCATGCCCGACGGACATAACAATATTTTTTAAAAAAGGACTAGTTTATAACGATTGTAGATGACACTTTCGACTAGTCTTGATTACTATTAAAGATGTTTCAGACTAGTCAAAGTCACTTGATATCGACTGATTTTTAGTTGTCTCGTGAAAGGATGAGAGTTCATCTGTGATTTAGACTGTATAAAATGACGTCAGTATATCTTATTGTCCTAGTTCGCCGTCAAGATGCTCGTTCGGTTTTGAATACTGTCAGGTTAAGTGTTCAAATCTATCTTTTATTTCCTTTTTCTAGATGGATTCAAACAATTGAATTGGACTAGACATGATGGGGTTCAAAGATATTCTGGGCGAGTCCAGACTTAGTTGAAGGACATTTCTCCAAAAGATGACTAATCATGACGAATGTGGAGGAGGTTTTGGAATAGACCTGATGTGTAATGTGGACATTTTGGACTAGCCATGTGGACCGTCTTCACTTATTTTTTGCTTACTTGCGTAGCTTCCAACATTATCTTTTAGAAGAAAAAAATAGAGTATAATTATTCTATAATGAAAAACTATATATACTTATAAAAATCTCTAATCAATCTGAATAGAAAAGTTCATGCAAAAAGAGATACTAAAATTTATATTTGATCGTTTATGTATTTGAATTTTACTTGGCCTATGCGAAGAGTAAGACCTTATCAGTAGTAGTCGCTACATGTAGTTGTGCAAGAAACATGTGCATTTTGATAAGACTTGCTGTTGGTGTCAATAGAAGAAGACAGATAAATAGAGTAAGGAAGTTCGATTAGTTTTCATTTCGTCATAAAACAAGGTATGTATTACTCGGAAGTCGAAATTTTTAGCACAGAAGTGTTCAGCACAAGGAATTTTCAGCACATGAACGTCAATCATGAAAAACCACAGCATGAGAGTCTCTTAGTGCGGGTGTGGATGTCGGTAGCTATAGGTGAGATAATAAACGTAAATGTGGGTGCGGACATCGTTGTGGGTGAAGTCATAGACGAGAATAAGATTTTTGTGCGGCTTCGGTGGCGATCTGAGTGCAAATATGGGTATGGATATGGACGAAAATGAGTTAAAAATACACTTCACCGACTCATACGTTGAGAAGAGTGTCCAGTAGCACAGCAACACGCATTCGGCACCTACAGCCATGCTGTTACCCACAACAAGAGTCTTACGGTGTATTTTTCATGACGGACTTTCGCGTGCTGAAAATTCATTAACCCGTATTACTCGAACCAGAAGCTTATATAGGAGGGAAAGTGCGTGAGTCGTAACGCTTCCTCTGCTTCCGAAAATAATTAGAGAAAAAGAAATTTACGCTCGCCTTCCTACTTTTGAAAATTTCGTTTTTTTTACTGATCAAAATACGAAAAAAAGGAATTACGCTCTCCTGTCTCTAAAACGCTCATTGTTTTGGTTATCGAAGCAGGAAACTAGGATTATGCTCCCTGCTTTGGCACATGACTTACGTCTCTGACTCGAATACTTTGTTCAGAATGTCTTTTGATAAAAGAATCGCGCGTATAAAGATATCATTTTTGAGTCTATTCCTGGAAATTTAAAACTGGCTGTGGCTTTCCGCTTCTGACAATAAAAAATCCTCTACAGATCGCCATTTCTAGAAGACTAAAAATCCTATAGAAGCTCGTCATAAAGCAGAAGACAAGGTATATCTGAACGTTCTAATGTATGTGAAAACATTCAAGACTGGCTCATCAGATGCAAGTGTTTCTTGCGCGCGAAACTCTAAGAGTCACTGCACAAGAACTAAGTCCGTTTGTGCTCAATCAACAATATTAGATACTGATGAAAGTTATCTCACTTTGTAAAGTAGTTCTTTTTTTAAACTTAACGAATGTATTTTAGTTGCAGTATGATAACTCTACTAATAAGATCAAAAATAGCATTTTATGGATTCTTTTTATGAACTGGCGACATATTTCTGTCAATCATCTATACGAAATCTTTTCACGATATAAAGTCATTAATGAAAATACAACTTCTGAAAACTTTCCCACACATAATTCTTCAACAACCACCTCGAAACAACATGACTATTCTTCTCCTTTGAAGAAAATTCCAGGAGATATTATTTTTCGTTATTAGGTATAATAGTTTAAAGATATATTGGTTGTTAGCAACGTGTACGATACCTTTTCATCTTTCATGTATTTAAATGCAAAATAGTCAACGTATAAAACGTATAGATTGAGTAGCATACATCATTCTTGAAGACAAGAATGTGAATTCTATGTGAATGATACACTGATAAATGAGAATAAAAAGGTCATCCTTTAATAAGTCTATTGAAGATTAATTGATTATTATCGGCATAGAATTTTTTATGCCACCCTGTGTACAAATAATTAGCATATACTGGCTTCAAATCTCAATCCGAAAGTTCAATATTTTAATTGCTATTCTTGAGCCATTTATTTTTATTTGTCAAAAAAATTGAATAAACTTATTTTATTGGAACTTACGAAGCATTGTTACAGGATTTATTCATGGTATACAGTACCTGCATTGAACATTTATATTATCATTAGTTACAATACTGAATACCAGCTGTTTTGAAAATGAAACAGAAAATACAAGAGTCTTGAGGATTAGTTTTTTAATTTCGAATATTGCACCTTACCGTACGAATGACTTATTAGACTGATGAATGTTCAACTAGATTGTTGAGTTTTAAAGAATACGTTTCACATCTACTGTTGTATTCCTACCTATCAAGACGAAATTTTTGAGAACTCAGTATCTTGTTAAATTTTATATTTTGTTAAATGAAAACCGTTTTAAATTGGATTAGTGTTAGTTGAAAGGTTTAAAACTATCCTTTTTGAATTATATAGCTCGGCTCAGAATATTATCGATAAGATAGAAATTAATGCCGGTTTATCTGCACTTGATTTTATTCCATGACAAACATATGTTTCTTAGTGAAAGACTGTTAGAGACTGACTATCACTGTTACTAAATGGAAAGAGAGAGATTATATGTATATATAGCTATTAGTCTGTTCATCTGACGATAGGACACATAAAATGTAATTCTGAGTTTTCGGGTAGTGAAAAGCAAGAAAAAACATGTGACATAATCGGAATGAAGCCAACAACGAAGATAGACGATTTCGAGCGTTATATCGAAAGAATATAAGGAGAGTAGAACTGAAATAAAAACAATTAGTAATGGTCACATATTATTAGATTTGATAATTGTATTGTTCATCTTCAAATGTATGTTTGATAAAAATTTTCACAATTAGTGGTAAAAGAACTAGTCCGTTTGGTCAAAATATGACAGAAATATTCAAATATTTCAGTACCAAAGAAATCTCTGGGTTATCCTATAGTGAAGCTCACCGGCGGGTCTCGTCGCTTTGAATGTGTTAGATGCTGTTAGTGGAATTATTATAGTTCATCCATGATTTATTCGTTAAGTTTAAAATTTTGCTTATATACCCAAAAAAAATACTGTTCTATAAAATGGGTTAGCTTTCATTTCGATCTAAAGTTTTTGATTGAACGACTATATTCAAGGCTTAGTCATGTTTCTTGTGCAATGATTCGCAAGAATAGTAACGGTGACAATCATGCATCCAGTTGTTTAGATTTGGATGTTGGTTCGTGCTTTGCAATATCCTTCTGTATTCATACAAGACATACGGCCTGTATATAAGTGTCAAATTGATTAATGTGTTTGCTTGCAACATGAATAAAACTTCGTTGAATTCTTCACATCAATACTATAAAATTGTGTGTAAAAATCATTACTAATACAATTCAGCATCGGCATACATGTTCTTTTTTCAAAATTGCAATAGACATAGAGTAATGTACGAGACTTCAGTCTTTTTTTCATAGCTATTTATGTACTGCTCGTTAAATATGCACTATAGTGACTCGAAAAACTTGTTCGTTTTTTGAAGTGTCCAATGGTTATTAGCTTTTATGTATATACATGCATCTTATTTGTCAAATCATCGTCGTTTCCCTCAGTTTTTATTGCATTGCTAATGTAAGAAAACGTTTCGATGATGAAGAAATTCATCTGATACAGCAGGATATTTATATTCGAATATTGAATTAAAAAAGACTTCGATGTATTCATGCGTGTTTATGCAGAATGGATGCAGATGTTTCGTTTTTTGGACATTATAATGTTTACTTACATATTCAATCAAAAGAATAATGGAAAAATGGTCATTAAAATCTATATCGACTCAATATTGAATCATTTTGGGCATTCTATAATGACTTAGTCGATTTTTCCCAAGTTTTGAGTTGGTTTGAATATGTTTATAGATTTTAAAAAGCTGTGTCGTGCAATTCATACGGAATTAAAATGTAAAGCACAGTATAACTGCTAATACTGATCGTAGGCAGCTAAAACTTGACTATATTGAACTAATCAGTTAAAAAAAGCAGGATTTTTTGAATCTATTAATTAACAATTAGTTAAAAATTGCTATTTTTTTCCTGTTTTTCGAGAAGGTACGTTGCATTTTATAATGTATGGCATATTTTTTCATACAGAAACAACAGTTTTCCAATGCTAAATATCCGAAAAATTCAAGTAAAAATTATAAATTAATTATAATTAGTCACGATTAATAAATTTTGTGGAGAGGAATATTATTGAATCTTTCTATTATGTCTGTAATACACCGTTATTAAGATGTCTGTCACTGTCTGTGGGACGAAGAAGAACCAAATTTCTATTCTAACCATTTCATCGTTCTCTTTTAGATTGTATTACATAAAATTATATTATATACTGATTTTTATTCGTCAAGCATTCAAATTTTATACAACAATCAAGAACTTAATTTGAAATTCACACTAGTAAAAGTAAGACAACAATTTTTCTGTTCAGTATTTCCTTATAAATGCAGAGTATATATTTTTTACTCAGTATTACTGTTATGATCAAAGTCCAGTTCAAGAAAAAAAACTTTATTGTCAAAATGACCGAAGAAAGAGAAAAAATGATGAAACTATATATATATAGAAAAGAAAAAAAGGAACGAAAAAAGAAACAAGAGAGAAAGAGAAGAAGCATATGATCTGTGTATATAATACACGGATCATAACAATTATATGCAAAATTCTCAGCTACTAAATCAAACCATTAGTATAAAATTTAGTATTCAGTAACTATCATATGTGCTCAGTAAATATTAGTTTCAGGATGCAGGTTGGAGTGTAGAGTGCGGGATTTGACCGTAGCCGTAGGTTCCATTGCAGGGTGTAAATACTAATGGCATGAAAGGAGAGGTATGTGGTCTTAACAAGCATGAACTGAGAATGAAGCCAAGACCGAAGTCATGGAAAAACTGCTTTGAAATCGTTAAGAGGACTAGAACGGTTAACCCCTCAGGTCTATACAAAAATTTTTAAATTTATGCCGCAAATTTTACATTTTTCCATTCTTGAAATTAAATATTTTAGTATATATGTAAAATATTGTTTTTTTCCCAATACTGTTATATGTGGCGTCTTCAATATCAATAGTTCATAGTAAAAATTTATCAAAATATTTAAAAAAAAGTTTTATGTGTCTGATAATTAGCGGTTTCGGTTTCGCATGATATTTTGTGACCACTAATCTATACAGGGAGACCAACGTAACATTCACATTCTTAAAAACTAAATCTTTTAAAATGAATTACTGAGCAAAAAATATTGAACAATTAAATACAAGCCTAAAAGTAAATGGAAATTTTCGATCATAGGGAAGTCAAACGTAGAAGTAGTCGAAAATACGTATATACCTGTAGTTAAAAATAGGACCATTTTTTATTGGAGATAATGGATTTCATTTTCGCCTATCAAATGTGCGGCACATTATAGGGAATTGACCTTATAAAATTTTGTTCCAAGTTGGGAAGAATGAAAAGGATTTTAAAACATTAAGGTACAATCAAACGATAAAAGCTAAAATGATGAAGAAGACACCACGTTTTTTCCAATGTACTCGCAACAACATTAAGAATTAGATCTTCTAATTAAATTTTATATTGACGAAAAATATTTAACACATGTGGAAACTCACTCACAACTTATAGTAGTTCGCTATAAAAGAAAGAAACCTATTCAATGTTCTATTTTGAATTAAACAGTGAGATATATTTTTAGTAAATGTCCATAAATTTCGGCTTATTGACGAGTAATGCACATGGATGGTTGATAGAAGTAAAAAGTGTACGAATGGTTATTGTATAGCAGAGATCGAAACGAGTCAAAAAGATTCAACTCGACTCGACCAGAGCCGAGTCTAATTGAACCGCTAAGCATTGATTTAAAATCGAGTGTTCAGACATAAATTCTTAATATCAAGAATGAGAAGAAATTCAGACACACGTGACTCGTATCATAGGGTTGAAACACCTACATTGAACCATACGAAAAGGAAAAGATCATCTTCAGAAAGTTGCGATAATTTCTTGGAAGCAAAATTTGAGATTTGGAAATCTCAAGTTTTTTTCTGCTTCTTTCCATTAAAATCCCGTCTTTGCTGCTCAAAGACGGTTGGATATCGTAGAAAAAGCCCTTCATCCTCTTCACTTCATGTACTGCTTTTGTTTTTTATTGTTTTTTTTTTGAGATTGTCTGTCAGAAACAGAAATTTTCTACGAGTTTTCTGCTCGGTTTTACAACTTTGAACTATCGTCTTGATTAACTCTGACTCACTTTCTTGCGCGACTTTGGCAATACTGTAGGTTAATTTCTTCTTCCTATAAATGTTCCAAGATTATTCGAAACGATCTTATTAGAGGTGCAGAATCTATCCGTGTCAGCGAACGATCTTTCAGAGAAATTTCGTGAAAAATACTTTTTTCTTTTCTTTCCATTAAATTTCTTACAGAATTATTGGTGTCTTTATCATAGTGTCAGTAGTATCTGCTTTTGTTTAGATTGATCATGTACCTTACTGCATTTCTTTTACTCTTTCCGTAAGTCGTATTTATGATATAGCACTAATATTTTTCTTCTAAGATTCATTTTTGTTCACTTTCCAAATGCAATGTCACTACTTGTCATCGCTTCTCTACATACAATGGTCTATATTATTTCATTATAAACGTAAAACGAAAACATTTTCGATTACAAATCGAAATGAATCTTTAGAAAGCTTTAAGATCGTATCATAGAATTATTTATATACATCTCTTATTTTTAGTTATACGCGGTTTTTGGGCATCTTTAGAAATTTTATAATTTATAATAAACCTTGAAGATTTGCCAATGGCAAAACTAACTGAAGTATTTGGTATGAATTATGCAACAGTTCTAAAAATCCCAGATGATCAACTCCTTTTAAAAACAATAGGGGTATACGATTTATACTATGCTATACTTTGAAGACTTGTCATTGTTGATAATAAGATTTGTTTATGAATTATTCTATGATATAATTTGATTGCCATTTGGGAAAATTTTTCATTTTAGTGACAGTTCTGCACCTCTGAATCCTATAGAATGGAATGGATAACATATTTTATCGATTAGAATATTCTAAATATGATCAAATATTTGATCATTTAAACATTCACTATGTTTTAACCATCTTTTTGCGAAAAATAATGGAATATTTCAAATACACTGCGAAATCTATTGCACATCGCATACCAACCCATCTACATAGACTGATGACCAATCTAGTCATTGTATTCTAATTAATCCTCGAACAGTCAATATTGCATTGTATTCAATGCAACCTAATATAGTAGTGTATTGCTTTATTTGTCACAAAAACAGCAAGGTAGACTTAGACGCACATCGTCCCTTAGTCAATTAAAAAATGTCCTAATGAATAATTGTAATTTAGCAATAATGTAGAAAGAAAAAAAATAATATTGACGGATTACGATTAAAACTTTAGTAGAAACGATTATAAAGAGAAAAAGGATAATATGGCATACAGTTTCAAACTCCACTGCTTGTCTCAATACAGCACAGTAAAGTAAAGATTAAGGTTGTTGCCAACAACAGAAGTTAGATGTTAGCATACAACTTAACACATTTTACTTTTAAGCATAAAACAAATGATCAAATAAAGATGGTTTACAAAACTTTAAAAGCTGAGTAATACAATTAGATGTTCTGCCTTTACTTGAAATTTCACGCTTTTCCTTCAACAAATCAGGGTTTAGTTTGTGTCTGAGGAAGTCCGCAATAATAGAGGCATTTGTACGAAGAAATATAGATAATATTTTGAAAAAATGTATTTGTGTTAGTGGTTCCATTGATTTGTATTTTAGAAGATTAGCTATTTCGTCATTTGTAGCATCATGCCACCTATGTATACTACGAAATATTCTTCATTCTAATGCTTCAAGCTGTAACTAGTTAGTCCGAATAAGAATTCGATATATATTTAATAAAGACTGATAATATGGACGAATATAAGTATGATATAGTCAATAAGAGACTGCTTCATATAGCATCCGAGTAGTCGATATCCGCTTGAAAACAGCAACATTTTTATAAATTTTTCTCTTAATGTAATCAAGACGAAAATTAAATGATAGTCTGGTATTAAGAATTACACCAAAGTGCTTAAACTTGGGCACTTGCTCAATGATATTGCTATCACAGTAGATGATCGGAATTGTAAGACATTTTTGCCAAATGGAAAATAATGAAAGCTAGAGTATATCACTCGTCATAGTTTATTTAGCGTCGTCAGTTCATCAGTATCGATTCATTGAGATAAATTAAAATTATCTTATATCGGTTCGGCTAACAATGACGATGACCAACACTGACAGACAAATGATAAAATTATGAAGTTTTTAAAAAGTCAAATCCTTCCAGTCAAATTGAACACGACTCGATGCGAATCGAAACGAGTCGTTTACCGAATACTTGACTCATTTTCGATCACTGGTGAATATTTTCATAATGCATTTTCAGTATTTTATTTTCATTATTATTTCTCGAAATAATATTAAACACATGTCATTTAAAGTAGTTCATTAAAACAAACTTGAATTATAATAAATTGACTCTAAGTATCAGCAGGGACGGCGCGAAGAGGTCAGAGCAGGGGGGGGGATACCCTAAAAATCGGAGCCACCAATAAAAAAGGCCAAAACCGGAGAAAAAAGCTCTCACTGCTTAAATTTGGAGGAAGACTATAAGGTTTTATTTTATGTCATCGCATTCTTTTCGAAGCCGACTTTACGACATCCTTTAGACTACTATGAACCCACTTCACGCATTACTACACTAAGATTTCCAAAAAAATCTGATCGATTTAAAATTTTTATTTTTCGCTCAGTTTTTGCTAAGCACAAATTTATCCAGTTGCAGCGCTCCTATTCGGTAATCACGGCAACAATAAAACATCATTTAATCCCTTTAGAATATTGAATATTCTTGAGGAATATCCTTTTTGCATTAGTTATCTGCCAATCATATAGTTTCGCATTGTTGTAGATACGAGAAAGAAACATTTATACACTTATAATCAAGATTCACGTATTATATAACTTTTGATGATAGGCGCATTTAGTTATAACACTAATTTCTCGCTGAAATCTCAAGGATCGAAAAAATAAGCAGAATAGATTTCGTTAGGTTTAGATTTTTGCCAAATTTAGGATAATTTATCTACTGTAGTTCTCCGAAATCGGAGAAAATTGTCTACTATAAGTTCTTCAATATTGAAGAAAATTGTCTGCTACACTTCTCCGAAATCGGGGAAATTTGCTTAGTGTGGTTCTCCGACACCGAAGAAAATCACATAATTATTATGCAAATTTCGAGAAGATTGTCTACTGTAATGCTTGGAAATCGAAGAAAATTATTTAGCAAAGTTCTCCAAAAATGGATAAAATTGTCTACTGTGATTCTCCAAAATCGGAGAATTTTGTTTAGTGTGATCCTCCAACATCGGAGAAAATCACATAGTTAACATGCAAATTTTGAGAAGATTATCTACTGTAATGCTGCGAAATCGGAGAAAACTATTTAATACAGTTCTCCAAAAATGGAGAAAATTGTCCACTGTAATTCTCCGAAGTCGGAGAATATTGCCTAGTGTAGTCTCCAACATCGGAGAATATTGCCTAGTGTAGTCTCCAACATCGGAGAATATTGCCTAGTGTAGTCTCCAACATCGGAGAAAATTGTCTACTGTGATTCTCCGAAATCGGAGAATATTGCCTAGTGTAGTCTCCGAAATCGGAGAATATTGCCTAGTGTAATCTCCAACATCGGAGAAAATCACTTAATGATCCTGCAAATTTGGAGAAAATTGACACTATCAAAATTTTCAATTTCGGAGAAAGCTTTAATCAAAATTTTCCAGAGCAGGGGGGGGTAACCCCCCTATCCCCCCCCGCTCGCGCCGTCCCTGAGTATCAGTTAGAATAATCTTCAAACAGATTCATGACGGAATTGAAAAGTAGACACATTATGAATATGGTCAAAAAAATAATTATATTTGACGCAGTAGACTTAATTTCATCAATATTTACGAGTCATACAAAACAATAAAATGAATCTAATTGATGCGTATAGTTCTTTGTTTTTCAAATGATAGAACAATCTTCATCTGCTAAACATTAGTATTATCAGTATTAAGGAATAAAATGATATGTTGAAAATGACAAGTGTCATTCTATACAACATTTGTTCATTTTAGGTCTGATGAGATAGAACTTTAAATATTTAGAGGATACACAGAAATAGATACACAGCAAGGAATTAGATGAAAGAGCAAACGATAAAATGAATATGGAAACAAAGATAAACATAGGAAAATCATGCTAAAATATTATCAAATCGACAGAATTATCATGATGCAAAACAATCAAAAATAACGCCAAAAAATAATTTAATTTGTATACAGTATTTTTTATGAATTTTGAACGGATTATCAAAAGTTCGCCGTCAAATTTTCGCCATTAGTGCTAGGGCCGTTGAAGAAAATCTTATTGATGAAATATTGGATTATCCATTGAGTCATTTTATAGTCATTAAATTAATCATTTTAATGCCAAACATATAGAACATTTTTCGATATTTTTTGTGGTATGTTTACATCGTTATAATTATTTAAATTTTAAACCATTTTAATGGCATTTTCTAGTTGGAAATCCTAGCTGAGTATATACCAAAGTTATTTGGAAAACCATTTGTATGTTCTCGCATTTGATAATATAATGCATGCATATGCACCAATTTTCATATATTCAATCGCAAATATAAGATATTTTGTGATACATCTATGTGCGTATCATGTAAATTGATTGGTGCATGTATATACAGCATTTTGCACGCAATTGTACACTTTTTTATGCACTCGAAAAGCTGATACACTTTAGAATTGTTCAATGCGTCCGTCCATCCATTTGCAAGATAAATTATAAAATCCAATCGCGATGAAGTTTTCTATATAGTTTCGTCTCATAAATATCTCGACCGAAAGAAATAGATGAGAATGCTTCGTCGATCTATTGGTGAGTTATCACAAAAAGAGTCGCTATTCCCAATACTTTTCTATGCCAACATTGATGTATGTCGCTTTTCGTAAAATACTTGTCCTCTCAAAATCAAACAAAAACCCAACTGTTCAATACAAAATATTAAGAAACAAGACAGCTAAGACATTTATTGCAAAGATACTTAAACGGAAATAGATTCTGCTTTTGTCCACACTCAAATTGATCGAAAAGTAAACTTTAATCTTTCTTTGACAGGAGCAGTCATCCTATTCCGCGATGTTGAACATTAGGGCATTAGTTCCGCCTAGGGAACTAATTTCACCGATTCTGGAATTACATGAAGTTTGAGAAGCGATTCCGGAATCGGTACTAGTTCCATCAATTCCAGAATTGGAAGGAATTCCGTGTAATTCCGTCTGATTCTGGATCCGGAATCGCTCGTTTATGTTGAAGATTAACCTGCAACCACAATAGCAAACATGAGGGTGAAGGCAAGAAGTGATTCCGCTGAGCGATACCGGAAACGGTACTAGTTCCATCAATTCCGAAATCGGAAGGAATTTCGTGTAATTCCATCTGATTCCGGATCCGTTCACTATGAGAACTTCGAAGCATATGATAAAGACTAATGCATATATGATTCCGGAATCAGACGGAATTCCGTCTGATGGCGGAACTGAATCGTATTATATTAATATCTGTTTCCGGAACTGGATATAACTAGATCCTAGGCGGAACTGATTCCGCTAATGTTCAACATCACGGAATAGGATGTATTCTCTATAAATCAAGTTTTAATAGAAGGAACTCATTAGGATAAATTTAATACCTAAACCTGCTAGAATAAATCATCTATATAGTTCATTTTTTCAACTACATATAACACTCGCATTTAAATCCAATGTTTACACGTTCATTAAATATTTTCGAATGATTGAAAAAAGGGTAAGTTATTTTCTTCAGTCTTCTATAGAGTTATATTAGAGAAACATAATAAAAGAATACTAAGAAATAAAATAATAAAAGTGGAAATGTGATATTCTTTTTCATCTGTCGAAAAACATATTTGTCTAAATAATTCGATCAAAACACGATATTTAAGTTCTCTATGAAATTTAGTTTCTTTAATTAATATGGCTACATCTATTCTACCAAATGATGCTTCATACACAAATATCGATAATAAACATCTTGAAATATTCTGTCTTATTTGGCTCGATTCAAATGCAAACGTTAATGAAACTCGAGATACAGAACAAAAGTTACGTTCTATTATTAATTATCTTAAGAAATTTCAAGATATAAAACAATGTCAACAATATATTGAACAAACATCAGAAAAAGATCGATTAGTTCTTATTGTTAGTGGTCGATTAGGACGAGAAATAGTACCATCTATTTATAATCTTCAACAAGTTATATCAATTTATGTTTATTGTATGGATAAAAAAGGCAATGAAAAATGGGCTTCTAAATTTACAAAGGTAAAATTAAACAGCAAATTTCAGTTTTTATTTTATTTATTGTTTACAGGTGAAAGCTGTTGTTACTGAATTTGATGAACTCATTTCACGAATTAAAGAAGATCATCAAATTCAAAAAAAAGTTGAAGAACCATTATCAATTAATATTTGTACAACAAGTGTTGGTGCAGGTAAATCAACAGCAGGCGTTAATGGAGAATTTGTTTTTTTTCAAGTACTTATTGATTGTCTTTTACGATTAAAATCTACTCAAATAGATAAAAATGAACTTATTAATGATTGTAAAACTGAATATGAGAGAAATTATATTGAACTAAAGAATATTCGTGAATTTCAAAAAGATTATTTGCCTAACAAAGCCTTATGGTGGTACACAAGAGAAATGTTTTTTTATAAAACTCTTAATGCCGCTCTACGAAAACCAGATATTCATATGATTTTTTTATTTCGTGAATATATTTCTGATATCCATCGACAATTACAACAATATCAATCTAAGAAACCATTAAAAGTTTATCGAGGTCAAAAAATGACAATTGATGAACTTAAGATTCTAGAACAAAGTATTGGTCAATTTATTTCCATCAATTCATTCTTCTCTACTAGTACTGAATACGAGGAAGCTTTTGCATTTCTCGAACGTTCTACTACTTCAAAAGATTCTGAACGAGTATTTTTTGAAATTGACGCTGATCCCAAGATGGTTACGACAAAACCATTTGCTGATATCAGCCAATTTAGTGATATTCCTAGTGAATCAGAAATACTATTTATGATTGGCTCCATTTTTCGCCTAAAAGATATTAGTCGTAATGATGATCAAATTTGGATTATTAAAATGACTTTATGTAGTGATGATGAACATGATTTAAAACAAGTTCTTATACATATGAAACAAAAGATTGGAAGTGGAGAAACAAATCTTCGAACATTAGGAAAAATATTATGGGAGATGGGTAAACTTGATTTGGCTGAAAAATATTTTAATCGTTTATTAAAACAACTTCTGTCAAATGATCCTTTACTTGGCATTTTATACGAAGATTTGGGCACACTTGCATCACAAACAGGTCAATATGACATGAGTGTTCAATGGCATCAAAAATCACTCGAATTTCAAAACAAAAATCCATCAACCATCAAATCAAATATTAATGAAACAAGTAATTCTATAGGTGAGCTCAATAAAAAAAAATCTATTATTTTTGAATAATTATCTCATATAAAAATGAATATTTTCAGGGTAATTGCGAGCGGAACTGGGACGAGGGGGCATCTTCCCCCAATCTTTAGAAATTTCATTATTTGATCCAATGTTTTCTAAAAATTTTAAACATATTTTCGAAGAATTTTTCGACTAGTGGCGTAGCCGTGGTGGGTTCAGAAGTGCTCATCCTCACTACTCTAGAATTGCAGGAATTCTTTTTCTTCATAAAGCAAAGCTATTGTGATAGAATCGATTCTATATTTCTAACGTTGAAAAGGATGTAGAATGTGAGTTAAACAATAAATCAGAGTGATTCACGAAGTAATATAATCGCTTCATGTCAGAGTACATAGAGATTATTATCCATATCAGAGTTAAATGGCTATGAACATTATTCATATAATGTTCAGATAGCTCGACTTTCCTTCCATCGATCTACACAAGGTCGAAATCGATAATCTTTTACAATGAAAAAATATGAAGACTTTATGCAAGGCTACTTACCAATTCTTTTTTTAAATCTAAGTCGCTAATTAAATATTTTCTTCTACAAATTCTTACTCATCTTCACCTTCATGATGTGGTTTATTAATCTTTGAAGTTTTATTTCTACTGGAAATGTCATCAAGAACCATACATTGAACTTATTTTGATGCTTATAAATCAATACCTTAAGTTAGTTCAATTAATAGTCTGTGATATAATAGTTAGTATAATGTCTAATGATTAATAAATCAAGTCACAAAGTTGAAGATGACTAAGAATTTGTAGGGCAAAATATTTAGTTAGTTGCTCAGATTCAAAAAAATGGTAAGTGGTCTTGATTAAAGTCTTCATATGTTTTTCAATGCAAAAGGTTATTGATTTCGGTCTTGTGTTGAATGATAGAGGAAAGGTCGAGCTATCTAACCATTATATTATAGTTGAGAAAATATATTATTTTCAAAAACGATTAGGCTCATCTTTTTAAACTCATGACATATCTCAGAAGAAAGACGACTGGAATTTTTTTTTAGTTTATAAAAAAATAGAATATATCAACCATAGACAGCGCTCAATATTCAAGTTATTTTTCCGTTGTTGTTCCAAATTTATCCAAAACACGGACACCTCACTTTGAAATAGACCATAGTAATCATTCAATAATTCTGCCTCACGTGCTCTTACACAGTTCTGGTGTATATTGTTTTCATAGCTACTAATTGTGGTAGTGTTGTTTATCAGCAGATGCTGAAATTACTGATGAATTTGGAATTGCTTTTCAAAAAAAATCTCTGTAGAATTAAAATGTGAAATGCAACACAGCTGCTACGACTAACGGTAAAGTGATCCAACTTAGTTATAAACTTATAAGTAACTCAGTTTCCGCTTCCAGATCGACGACTATCCTTATTATAAGAGACCATGTATGAACAAAAATTAGGAATGAGTCATGGAATTTAATGTAAAATAGAGTTAATGTTTATTACTTTACATGTAATAATAAGTATTATGTTTTTCAACTAACGCTTAATTTACTTGAAATAAACTAGTTGAATGATAAACTTAAGACAAATACAACTTAATTTCAATTTTGTAGAAAAAGATTATTTCACGAAAATAACGATATCCAATAAAGTTTTATCAAAAGTTTTGCAGGATGAAGGGAATCAATTCTATTGATGAACTTCCTAAATCTGTGAACTTGCAAATCTCATGAGAAAAATATTATTTCTAAATAAATAACGCTATTTGACAGTTTCATGGGAAGTCATCAAGGTAAAGAAACCATGTTACAATTTAAATTACTCAATTCTGAAGAACTTTAATCAATCTTTATAAACTTCGATTACTTTCGAGAAATATTTGTCTCATAACGAAATTCTCTAGCCACAAATTTTGCATTATTCAATGACACAACTATTTTTACCTTGATTTTTTAAGATGAAAATATTAAAGCATAATATTTTTATTTCAAGAGTGAAAGTAAAGTTAAAAGTACATTTCTGACCATGAATCGTTTTTAATAATGATTAATAGATGCTTCTTGCTATTTTTTATTAATATTGTTGATTAAGACAAGCTACTTAAGGTTTACGTTAATTAAATCATCTTAAAGAAATGACACATCTCTGATTTAAATGACTTGCACTACACTGAAAAAAATAGGTATTATGTAGAACCATTTGGTTTCAATAATTGAAATTGCTAAAAAGGTCTCGTACGAATCTAAGATACTTACAAAATGTTTGTCAGCGGTTCAGAAAGGTTTTCAAGGTTTGCTTCTAGGACATTAGAAAAATAGTTTCAAATTGGTTGCAAAAGTGGAAACCTTTTGAAGTCCACAAAATCCTCTTTGATTCAGTAACTATATCATTATTTTTCAGTGTAGAAGTATCGCTAGAAACGTAGTCTATTATAAAAAAAGAAGGTGCGCCATGAAACTTTTAAACAACTAGAACGAATTTTTATCTGTTACAGCTCTTTGAATTATCTATAACCATAGATAGATTCCTACGAAATGAACAAGACCAAGAAAAGTTTTAAACTTTCACTAAGACTACAAATAGTTCATTATGATACCTTTCTCTGAAGAGAGCATTCATCATAACATTATGACAACAGGTGACAAAAAAGTTAGAAAAAAAATAAGAATAATGCAACTAAACAAGATTGTTTTCTCCCTTATACATTGTTAATAATGTCTTGTAATTATACAGATGATCGAAAAAAACCAAAAATGCTTCGACATTAAGAAGGTCAGCGCTTTCCATCTTCTAGCGTTCCGTTCCTAAAAAACGAAACCCTGTTGAAAGTTGCCTTTTCTAGTGTTTTTTGAATGTATCGAGATGTCTATACATGTTTGTTAGTATTTTCATTCGAGACTATTATGCGACCCTCGTTCTCTCAAATGAAAACGCAAATAAGCTTAAGCTTTATCAAAAATTCAATAGAGATATAAGCATTTCTCGTGTTTTAGTTTTTCATTCTTGAGAAATGGAAGCACTATTAAGATTGGATTTTCTAGCTTTTGCTGGATATATCGAGATGTTTAGACGTTTTTGTTTAAAACTGTAATGCGTTTTTCGTTCACAGAAGTGGAAAATGCATTTCTATTTCCCGTTCTCGGAAACGGAATGTAAAAGTGATATCTCTATTTGACAGTACATTTGCAAACGATAGAGAATGCTTTCATTCTGTAAGAGAGTTCCTACACAAAATCTTTTAAGATTTTATGCTTCGATACCATTTTATGAGACTTTTTGGTTTCAACTTGAAAGAGAAGATAAAAAAGAGGTTCATAAAATGGTACTCAAATCTAGAAATCTATATGATTCAAAATCTTCGATAAAATTCTTAACATTTCTTTATAATGCTTTCGTTTTTTAGAGAATAACGACAATACTTCAATCTTTAGCAAAATTAAGCAATGGGTCCGTTATATTCTTTTATTTTTGTAGTGCATCTATATATATTATTATTTCTGTTTCTAGTTTCCATTCGGCACTGCAAATCAGACAGGTAAGAACATAAAAATTCTTTTCGCTTTCAATTTTAAACCAATGAACAGTTAAGTATACCTCCAAATGTGCTTTATTTTTCTGTGTGGATAATTATCCAGACAGATATGTAGATCAAACTCAAAGTTTATTGTGAAAAAAATCTTGCATATTCCTACTATTTAAAAAAAAATTTTTCAATTAAATTTCATATTAAACATGAATGAAATTTTTTTCCGCAAGAATTATTTAATAAAAGCTACAACATATACATATTCACAGAGAAAACATTCTATGCAAACAACAAATCGTACTTTGCCTTCGAAAAATACCTAAATGATATTATTTTTTTTGCTTATTTCAACAGTGATATTTAATATAACCTATCGTTCTTGTACATCTCAGCAAATTTTTCATATAATTATTATTAGATAACCGATAGAAAGATGCAGAATGAAGGCAGGATATAATGTGAATAGAATTGCATTTGCAGCTGAAGAAGTAAGAGTCTCATTTATGCCTGAACTTTAGAATTACTTCAAACTTCTTCTAAAATGCTAGGGTGTGTCAATTTAACTTTTAGAATCGTTAAGGAAACAAACGCAAATCTGTGCACCAAAGATGTGTTAAGAGAAATTTTCTTGGGAAGTCTGCTATGTTAAAAATAAATATATGTTTAATTGATTTATGTCGGTTTATTGACTTGTCAGCAGTAAATCTTGATTAATGACATTCAATATGATAGATTTGTTATTATCGATTAATTACGATAGATCTATACACGTTGTCTAGATTTTTACAATAAATTTCAGTTAAAATGAATTAGAAAAAAAGGATAACTTGATATTTCGAGCCACTTTATAATAGTTTGAAAGAAATTTACTTTATTGAATATTCTATGCATTCATAAATAGAATAATAAAAAGAAGAACGAAACAAAAATTACGTGATTTATTTACATGTATAAATTTGAACTTTGTAAGGCTATAAATAGTATTCAATCAATGATTTCCAGATTCTTTGAATTTCAATAGAGACAAATACAATTGTGCGGACAGAATACTCGATCGCACGTTCTAATAAGTGGTGCAAAATTCTTTAAAAAAAATGTTAATCACTGTTAGACAATACCGTCGACTGCCAAATCACCAAATTTTTTCTATAGAAAAGAATAATGTCTAAACTACAAATTTTGTAGCAGATATATTTTTTAGAAGAAATGTAAGAAGAAGGAAAAATACGAAAAGTGAATACTTCTGAAAAAATAGCTCTTACATTGGCACCGTCGAGCAAGACCATTTTCTATTTTCTATTAGGTTTTCATATCAGAAGAGAAGTGAAAAAGCATACTCAACGATGATTTCTGAAGCATGGAGACTGCTCTTTCTAATGCTATATTAGAAGTTAAATTAGTTCTTGATTTTTATACCAAAACATGACTTCTTCAGAAGAGCCTTGTTAATTTAGCCGCTCTTAATACTCGTCAGTCTTATAATGGTAAAAAAAATGTTTTGAAGTACTTTTATCTGACGAAATTCTATAATTAGATATACTTCCAACAAATAATGCAAAAATAATTCAGTTCATGTAATAATTTCTGGAGATGACGACTAATGTTCTTTTAAATTGATAGTTCTTGCAAAAGGATTAATTTTTCAAAAAAATAAATCAGACTCTAAATTTTTTTGAGTAAAAGATCAAAAATAGATCAAAAACTATTTAGCAGAGACCATATTAATAGAGTTTTTGATCTGCTACACTTTGATGTATTGTTTCGTGTAAATCTAACCTCTACCAGGCAAAGTAATCCAAAAATACAGCCTCTTTCAGCTACAAAAGTGTTGCAAGAATTTCTTTAGATTCATTTTCGAACAATGTGACTAATACACAAGTTATAGTTCAGACATTGCAGTTTTCAACAAAAATATTTGATTGGTTCAGAAGTTCGCAATATGATCTAACATAGTTTGACGGTTTCATAAAGGCTTTTCTAGTGCTTATCACTTTAGTACAGATAAAGTTAGACAGCAAAAACAAATTAATATCAGATGCTTCAAAATGATTGCAACATGTTCTACTTTGCATACGCCTCAATTTTGAAATAAAAATAAAATCTCAAAGTTTTCTCAAAAGACACATCATGAGAATTGTTATAAATCTGTATAATTTTATCTCTTCTCATTTGTTCCGATAGTTTTTCCCATAGGTGAAATGAAAAGCCTACTTGACAGCGTTACGACTCACTGTATTGAGCATAATACAAAAAGATTTGAAGGTATTTACTGTTGTACAACAGAAACACATTTATGCAAATTATGTAGAACTTCCTATAAATATTGTTAACGAAATTTCAAGATTTTATCGTCTTCCTAAACCGAAATATATGCGAAACAAAACATGAGACAATCATTTTAGATTTCATAATATTTCCCTTGGTATTGTCTCTTGTTTATTACAGTATAACATATATTTCCCGAGTATTGTTTTATCTCTCAAAAAATGCAGATGTCTAACAATATAAAACTGAATAAAATCATGAAAAATTATTTAATATAAGAATGTTTTGGATTGGACATAGATTTATCCAAAAACAGTGATTGACTATTAATCTGTTTGATCTTTAATTTTTTATCAGTATGAGTTTAAAATAGAATAAAATTTTCAATTTCTTACAAAAATTCATTACATTTGACTTAGATGGACTTGATATTAGAATGAAATTATGTGCTCTTATTAGACAATCAGATAATGAGGAAACAGAAAATAATGATTGTCATTAGATATAAACAGCAGCCATTATTCGTACAAGTATAGACTCATTCTGATAGCCGGAATCGGATAGGTACGGAAGTCAATGGTTAACAGACACTATTGGCATATTCCTGACATATAATTGGCGTGAAAGAGTAATTGTTTGAATAGATTTCGTCTATATTCTTTCAGATTTCGTGGAACTGCAATAAAAAAAGTATACTCCATTTAGTAATATATCACTGTACAGATGATAAAACACCTAAGAACATGGCAAATAAATGAGGATCATATAAAAACACAATAGATTAGCACACAATAAAGCAGAGATTATTTTCATTTTCATAGAAATAGAATAAATCTAATACTTTTGTTAAATTATATCTCATAGTAAATTTACTAAAACTATTGTTAATATTATCCACTATGTACTTCGAATAAGTTCATCATATTTTCCTCTTGTCTGTTATTATAAGACAGATGGATGAGGACTACTTCTGTGATAGATGAGATGCAAGAGGTTGGATCTTTTCATCAGCACCTGAAAAATATAGCAACTTGAGTTTCGGAGAGTAACACAATTTTCTTTAAGAAAATACGGATCCAGGTACTCTTTCAAGGATAGCCAAGTGGGTACTCAAATACCTCCGCTTTGATAGTTGAATTAGGACTTAAGTTCTGAACATGGTCGTTCTTTAACGATTGTGCAAGTATTTTAACTTTAATTTTTGCTAAAGTTAAAGTGTTAAAGTGTGTTACTTGAATTAAAGTTTAACGTGTTTTTACTTTAACTTTAACTTTTAAAGTTAAAATGTAACCTCTACACTTTACTACTGTAATGTTTTATATAAGATCGAATAAAAATAAGAGCGATCTCATGTCATAAAATATACACAAAGGAGAATAGGAGAATATAAGTAGAAGAGCATGGAAGATGGAACTCGAGTGTATAGCTTTCATTACTAGAATAACACGGCAGGCTGACATAGGAGAAGAAAAGTAACAAGACAGACAGCTAGTCATCTTCGTTCATCAAATATTATTATGGGTTGAAATGGTATCGGAAATAAGATGAGAATATTATGTGTGCTATAGTCTCAAACAATAAAGCAGAAAGGTTATTGATAGAATTTGATCGACATCTTAAGTCAAAACAAATTGGACAGGTAGAACATAAGAATGAAAAACGTTTCAGTCTTTGATTTTTTCACTGTTATCAAAAATCATTCATTGATCATATTATTTTCATTTCCTCGGGCCATATCTTGAAAATTCAAAATCTTAGAAACGAAAACTCAAGAAAACTAATCCTTTTCAGGTTTTTCATATCTCATTAAAAATCCATTTCTAATCAAAAGATGGAGTCTAGAGAAATTGAATCTTTTGATTTGTTGCCACATAAGTAATGAAAGGAATCATTTTTTATTTATCATAAAAAGAATATATATATTAATAGAGGACATGTGGTCTTCTGATAATATGAAATGTTGCCTCATGGAAATGGAATGATTGTTTTGAATAATCTGATTAAGTTAAATAATGATTTCATTGAAGATTAACTTAAAAATTATACTGATAAGATTCTCATTAATAAAGTTTTGCATTTTTCGAACGATAACTTTATTTTAATTTTAAAGTTCTTAAAATATCAAAGAATTAATTAATAAAAAGGAAGAATTTCTAGATCAAGTATTATTATTTCAATTCAAATGTTGTTCACTAACAGATCATTGAAGAAGGATGTGGCCATAAAATATATGAAAAAGAGTATCTCACATGTATTCTATTAAGATTCTTGAACTGAAAAGCCAAAAATAATTTATTAGAATATGATACTAGGTTAAAAGTCAAATGAAAATCTTGACAGGATGATAAATAATGTAGATATAGAACATAGATAGATCTTTTGGGAAAATGCAATACTAGATTTCATTAGTAGATAATAAATGATGCATCGATGAAAAATACTTTTTCTATACTTAATATCTTTAATTTTCTGCATATGTGGCACCTTGCAAGTTTAAATATAACAATTCTGTAATTCAAGTATTTATTTTCGAGAAGTAGGTAATTCCGAGAAAATAAAAGTTCATTAAAATAAATCTCATGCCATTTTAGTTTAAAATCTTCTTCAACAAGAGAAAGTTGCTGAATTTATTAATGGTTTTCGTTTTTATTATTTTAGAAAGAATTAACATTCGTTATAATGAAGGAACATTTAAATTAATTAAGAACAAAATTGCACAACTGCTTGATTTGAATAATAAGGATAATGATGAGATTAAAGATAAAATTATAAATGAATTGTTAGAAAATGGTTGGCTATCATTGATAAAATATCAAAAGAGTATTAATCCAAAAATTTATAACGAACAAATGAATAACAGTAATAGTGAATTAATACAATTATTAAAAGAATATTTTGAATTAAAATGGGAAACACAATATAGTTTATCAAATCGATGGTTTTATTTATTTCTTAAACAGTATAAAAATGAAGAAAATCCTCCTTGGTATGAACATGTTTTGATTCGTACAGCTCAATATGGAAATAAATTTATGAAAAATTACCCAATATTATCAGTTGTTTTACAACTTTTATTTGATGGAATTGATGATAAATGTTTAAAAGAAACAAATGTCTTTAATGATCTGTGGTTTTCAATTACAAATGATGGTTTAAAATCAATTGAAAAATATTCAACTTATATTGGTGCAAAAGTATTGAATGAACAAATGAATAATAATCAATCAGTATTATTTCAAGCATTATGTAAATATTATCGTCAAAGTTTGTTTCAGTTATTGAAACAAAATAATATTCCAAATACACAAAATTTACATGATTTAACGTTAAATAATGTTGTTCAATATGGCTGGATAAATGGTATTAAACGAACTGGAAATGAAATAACACCTGTCAAATTTGAAATACTATTGGAAAATATGGATTTATTCCTAAAACTACGGCAAGGTAATTTAAAATGAAATTTATTAAATACTATTTTAAATCAATAATATCAAAGTTGAGAAAAAAAATTCATCGAAAAAATACTACCGAACACATATGGATTTTGAATAGAATTGAACTAATGAGAGAACATTTCAAACTGACCAACACTGATGAAATTCATATTTTGTTCATAAGTAGATCTTAATAACATTAGCAAAAACTTAAAACCGTTCGAACTCTTGATTACATGTTAGGATTAAATATCGAACATCTAGTAAAAATTTCTGCAGAAACTCAATTTTTAATCAAAATCGTACTACTAAATTTAAATCCTAAAGTTTGCTATCATTAAGATCTCAATTAAGTTAGTTTCTAACAAAGCATATTAGACTATTTGTATTATGTACCTATGAAATATGGCTGTAAAAAAAACATGTTTTATATAGTATAACCCATAAGAATACTTCTATATTTCAAAAAACTCTATATCTTAAAAGAATATTGGTCAAACAGTCCGAAAATTCTCCCATTAACTAGTCTAAATAGGCTCTTTATGTAGACAAAGTTTCAAGACAAAATTTCAAAGTATGATTTTGATTGAAAGCTAAGTTACTGTAGAAAAAATACGGTAAAAATATCAATATCTGATCTTGAACTTACCAAACACCGATCATCTTTAAACTTTTGTCAGTCTTAGAGAGGTTGACTTATGGATAAAATGTATGCTTAAGCGCAGTTGGCCGGTCGAGTATATATTCGATGAGTCAAAAAAAGCTGACCGATAAATTATCACATTTTGAATTGGTTCAGTTCATTATTTTATTGTTAGAAACTTTTCCTTACTTTCGCACAACTTCACTTTATTTGGTTATTTATTCTGTGGTTCTTTTTCATAGAAAATCAGAGGAGAGAAATAGAGTCTATCTTTACAACAGGAATTAAAATAGTATACACTTTATGAGGATGGAACGATTATATCGCAATGATATTATCTTGAGAAAAACCATTTTATGATTATACCTACACGGTTGGAAATAATATTATTCCAGAGGAGTACCACTATAATTTCAAGTAGAAGATATAATGAATTTTATATCAGAAGAAAGCTCGTCAAAATAAGGGTTTACTGGTGCTAAATACTAAGGATTATGCAAATTTTTTACTATTGAACTTAAGAAACTTTCAGAAATTTTGTGCTTTTTTTACAGTGGAAAAGCAAGGTGGTAGTAATTCAAAAATAGAGTAAAATGTTTTTGTTTGGATATTTTTACAAGGTGTAATAGAGCTCGTCGAACGCTACAAAACTGTTTATATGAAAAAAATTTTAAACAGAGTCATCGGGTTAAAATGTAGTGAAAACTGTCAAAAAAATGTTCCTAAAAAAGCCGCATTTTTTACAGGCTCTGTAAGGGTATAAGTGGATTTTTTTACACCAAATTCAGCTGTTTTTCATTAGTATCTTTATGTGAGACGTTGAAAACACATTCATTCGATGTAGTTTTTTACGCTGCATCAAATGAGTATATTTCGAAATGCCTGAAAGAGTAAAAATAATCAAAAAAAGCCAATTTTTTCAAGGTTCGAGTGTTTTTCATCCATATAAAAAATCTGACTTTTTTTAAATGTTTTCAGAAATTTTTCAAACAGTTTTGTGAATTTTTTGTCATAAAAAAATGACTCAGAAAATTTTTCATATATTAAGTTTTGTTGCGCTCGACAAATTCTATCGAACCATGTGAAAATATCCAAAGAAAAACATTGTACTTAATTTTTGAGTTACTGACACCGTACTTTTCCACTGCAAAAAAGTATAAAATTTCTGAACGTTTCTTAAGTTCAATGTTAAAAAGTTTTCATAACCTTTACTATTTAGTATCAATAAGCCTCATTTTTGACGGGCTTTCTTCTGATATAAAAATCATTATGTCGTCTATTTGAAATTATAGGTGATAATGACGAGAATATATCACAAGAACAAATAATATATTGCCAGAAGGATGAAAAGATGTTTCTTTCTTTCAATTAATAATAGATGAATTTGTGAGCATTGTTTAGGAAATTTCAATGAATAAGGAAAAATATGAACTTCATTGTAAAAGCACATGAAATTGGGTAATGGAAAAATTTGATTTATTCATATGAATCAGAAGACATCTCGTTATATAAAATACTCTCAAAACTATGTCAAAAACTGAAACAAAAAAAAATTAAATTAATAAAGAGTTCTTCATTAGGTTTATCCATATGCGTATCGTCATCGACATTTTTTTTAACGGAGAATTTGAATTGTCTAATGGAACAGGTCGATTTATCCTATAGGATAAGTTGTATTTATTTTGATAGAAATGATTACACGCTTCTAGTTAGCATTTCGATTTCTTCTGGCTGCATCTCTTATTTGTAATATTTCGAATTATTCTTTAAGATAATTTGACTTATCTTATATAATAACTCAAGTTACTAGCTAAACACACAACTCATTCAAATGAATTAAGTTACTCATTAAGACAAATTAACTTATCCAATAAAATAACTTGATTTATTCAATAATAGCACATATTTAGCTAATTAAACAAACTCATCTAACTCTGTTATGTATTCTATGAAAAATTTTGATTTATCTTGTAACATAAGTTCACTTGTCCCAAAGAATAATTCGAATTCATTCCTTAATAAATATTTCAATAAAAAGAAAAGGATCTAATTTGTACAAAAACTAAAAGATTTTAATTTAATAAAACTAATTCTCAAATTTCAGTACAATATGAAATAAACAAAAATAATGATAGAAAATTCTATATTTCAAATGTTTATATTTCATTTCTGACTAGGTTTTTCTGTTACATTAGTTGGCATTAAATGATTTCATGTGTCTTTAAAATGAAGTTCATATTTTTTCGTAACTCTTTGGACTCTTCATTAGACAGTGCCTAAAGATTATTCATCTACGATTTTACAGATTATCAAAGGAGAAAATCTTTCATAAGAAATATCAATAATAGAAAGGACAGGAAAACATATTGATGGACTACATAATCGGTAACAATTTTATTCATTTTCATATAATTATTCATTACAACATTCACATTCTCTATTCCTCTTTACATTCTTCCATTTATTTCATTCAACTATTCTAATATATGTAACTTGTTAATAATTTTCTCAAATATATTGTATTTCCTCTCTTTTTCTTACTCCTTATTATACTAGTATTTTATTAATCTGTTAAAGAAACAATAGATCTCTTTTATAATTCAACCGATTAAAGTACTTCTTTAATAATATGATAGTATATTCCTTTAAATTTTATTCTATATCATATAATTTATAACAGTTGTAAAAAATTATTTTTCTTAACTGAATTATATAAAACCATCATTTTTGAAATACTGAAAGAAATTACTGTAGAGAGCTTATTTACAAATTAATTTATCTTATTCATTCATTCTCATTTTAAATTCAATTAGAACTTTAGCCTTGTCGTATAAACAATTGTTCTCGCTTTATGTTAATTAATAAAACATTTAAATAAAATTGATCGATCTATCCAAATATAATAGAATTACATTTTTTTCTATTATATTATCAATATCTCAATAGAACAAAGTTTTATAAAAATGAAAATTTTACAATATATGTAACCCGAGTTGTTTTACACACTCTATCTAAAATATGTAAAAGAATAATTTCAGAGTAGGAAAAAGCCTTTGCAATGGAACCATGCTTATTAAAGGGATAGGATTTTTTTAACATCATTTCTTTAGAACTTTAACCATAATTCATAAGAATAAACAAAATAGTATCATTCATTAAAAATTAATCGAGAGAGAACATTTTACATCATAGTTCGGATAACTTAAAAGTTTAATTAGGAGAGTATAGATACTAAACCGGTGTTTCCAACTTCAATAAGAAAAAAAAATAGCTCAGAATTATCATAAATCAACTTCATAATTGAGTAGTGAGCTTTTAACCATTCTTTTGCCTATTTAAGAATATTTCTTCAATACAATACAGAAAAAAACAATATTTCTGAATTTTTTTCTCAAAACCACATTTAATGAATTCTATAGCAATTGTATGATGCTTTTTCTAACTAAACAGAAATATCCATTAAAAGCTAATTGATCCTTTGAATAGAATGTAAAAAATTAGCGTTAAACAAAGAGTATTTTTGTGATGGAATTATCAACATCAGTTGGCTAATTTTCTACTATAGCTAAACAACCTAATCAAAGTAGTTTTAAGATATCTGATTAGGTTTGAGAAAAAACATGTCTATCTATGTGAAAAATAATAAAATCAAAACTGATGACATGTATTCCCTAGACTCAAAGTATAGGATCTAGTAACAGAAATTCATCTATGTTTGTCTGTCCGTAACATAGTCCGAAGCACTACAAGGCTCTGACATAAACAGTCATTTTCATTAAACTACATGGCTAAGTTCTAGAAAGAGGAATTAATGTGCATTCCGTCAGCCTGTCCGCTCTTTACTAATATCGACCAAAATGAACACATTGAGATCTTGAAAGGAAAGCATACGTACAATTATCTAATATGATTTGGTTGATAGTTAATACTGTGTGAATGTCAATGAGTGTGTAAATAATAAATTGTTAAATATTATTATGACAATATAATCATAGAAACATAACTAACAAATTCATATTTTATGAATAATATTATTTCTTTATTCAAATGAAGACAGCGCTCAGGTAATTATTTAAGACTCATTTGGTTGTCTAGTATTGTTGGCACTACTTTTAGTAGGAAATATTCAATTTATAACAAAAATACTTCGAGTTCATAAATGGATCTCTTTCATATATAATATTGAGAATTGTAAAAATTAATTTTTGTGATCTTTATGATATACTCGTTATGTTTTGAGTTCTATCTACTTGAATGGTTTTGTTTGCTCTTCAAGCATATTTCAAACAAAAAATAAAGCACTAATTTAAAATATAATCTGACAATATGCACGAGCGAGTAGTCGAGAATGAGGGACTGCAGGAACACCGACGATTGATTGTGAGCTGTCTTTAATGCTTCACTTTAGCAAACCTGAAATGTTAGCTTGTTAAAATAATAGCCGTTTATGAAAATACCATCTACATTATTATACGTGCTTCTTATCAAAAATTTTTAAAAATCCATCCAGAACTTGTATCTTACACAACTATATGTCTGTTTAACTAGGACAAGGGAACTTGTCAGGAGTCTGCTGTGACGCAAGGCTTAAAGCTTTTTTAGTGTATATTTACAAGAGTTGAACTTACCGGTATTGTGGCAGGATTATAGCAGGTTTTCTAAACAGAACAGATAAAATGTGAAGACATAGAGTATTGATCTCTAGACCTTCAGTTCATGAACTGAACAGCTAATCCAGCTGGATTGTGTTCTCGTTTCGAGATGATGTAAGAAGTCATTTTCAGGTTTATTTTTCTTTTCATTGATTATTTCTCAACCATATTCCGATCCTAAATTTGATATATCTTTTCATAAATTTTTGTCAGTGACTCAAATTCTACGTATTAAGTTATTTTTCTATTCTTATTTTGACATTCTTTTTTCAATTCAAAATTTAATAATTATTCTTATCGTCGATACAATTTAATTTTTCCTAAATTTATTTTTTCTTAATTATTTGTTCAATTCAGAAGAAAATGAATTAAATCTTTTATTTATTCATGATAAGTCAGTTCAAAATATACTTAAATATATTTTTATTTATTTTTTAACTACGTTTACATGCACATGAATAACTAGTGAGAACCATTAAGTCATCTTTCAAAAGTACAGAAAAACGACGAGAACGTAAAGTATATAAAAAACATTTTGAGGAAGTTATTTTATACATTCTTGATAGGATCTTCAACACAACTAGCTGCAAATCTTCATAGAATCTAGAATACTACACTCTTTATACATTCTATAGTTGAACCTGGGATGATCTTAGATAGATCCTTGTATTTTCTCATCAAGATCTTGATCACATTTGTACTGCATTCTCAAGATTCGCAATGCTTATTCTTGAAAAGTTCTGAGAAAGATCTTGACCAGATCTTGGCAAGATATTGATTAGAACTATCTTGCATTACTTTCGAAAAGATCTTCAACTAATACCCGTATAATTCTTGCCAGAACTCTCATAGCAGGTTCCAGAGCATAACTAAAACTTATTCACAGTTAACTAAATAGCATCTATAATTCTTGTAAGAATCCTATAAAAAAATTGAAGTAAATTCTAATAGGATCCTGAGATTTTGGTTCATCAGATAAATTGAACAGGAGCTGCAGGAAATCTTGAAAGCAACCATCCTTCATTCTTGATAGGAACCTTTCAGAATTGCTGAACCTCGCTTCATAAGGATTCATTCATTTTTTCCCTACGATCCTAGTCTGATGTGTTAAGGATCATAATAAGATTTTTTGGCGAGGATATAGTTGAGATCTTAGTGTAAACATAAACCAATCTTAGCAAAAAATATTTCCTCATAATCTTTTCAAGAATCTAGACGAAATCCTAGCAGGATTCTACATCAACAACTTGGGAATATATCTGAGCAAGAACCTGAAAAAATCTTGAACAAGATCCTGCTGAAACTCGAAAAATTCTGGAAACAGGATTCTGAATAAAACCTGATAGAATCTTTGAGATTCAGGATCCTGAGAGATCCTTCCAAGGTTTCTCAAGGAATCATCAGGATTGAGACTAGAGAAGATGGATGATTTTCGATGAAAAGCATGTTTATTTTGAAATTGACTACAGTTCATATAGATCACATGAAAGAGATGACGCCGAGATCATACGAAGAGTGAGTGAATACAGTAGTGAATATGTTGAGATGAACACAGGAACAGAGTAAATACATTTATGGAAACACAAAGAGAAAGTGAATACAATAAGTGAATACGTCAGGAAACGTCGATCACATATGATAAGGGAACATAGAACGAAAGAAGAGAATCTACAAAATCATATATATCACACATAACGAGAACGCAAAAGTGAAAATATGGTAAAGAATGAACAACAGTTAAAAGAAAAGATAAGAATAATCTATATAACGCATATGCTTTAGACGACTATGGAAAGTGTAATAGTACCTAACAAATATCGATCGTAGCTATTGTCAGCCATCAAACTGCCGTCTATTATCTTTCATTCAATGCAATTGCTGTCGTAAATTTCTTTGCTTCAAACACTTTTCGAAGCTTCTCACTTTCATGACTAAATATTTCATAACAATCTATTTATTGGACACATTTCGAATAAAATCAATGGTATAGAAAAATTAATATCTTGTTACCCTTTCTCATAAAATACACTGATGTCAAGTACAACAATAGTATTATCTATTAAAACTTTCTGTTAATTGTATGGTGTAACTTAAAGAAGTCAAAATCGTTCTATTCTTCATAATCTTGAGAATTCGATATCTCACAAAAAAATGATCATGGACACAAATCCTTTTAAGGTTAAGATACTCTAGAGATCTCTTTGATATGCTCAAAATATGAGGCAAAAAGTAGTGGATCACTTCGAACAGTTCCCTCGTTAGTTCAATTCTACAAAGATCCTGTCATGATATTGGACAAAATCTTCGAGGACTTCCCATCACATTCTAAAACATGACAACAAAAATCTTTTATTTTTCCAATTTTGAAATTCTGACAGGATCCTGGAATTTCCTGTCCACACACTTTTCTCAAAAAATATAGCCCATCCTTGCAGGATCCTGATCATATCTTTTAAGAATCTTGCGCTGAATCATCGAAGATTTTCCTTAGGGCCATTACTTGAAACAGACAAAATGAATATTATTAATAATGAGAATGAAAGTAAGAGACAAAACATTTTTGCGTGCGCCTATCAACCCGCTCGATAAAATACTGTCCAAAATTATATGAAAGAAAACTTCAAGAGATATACTATCTTTTGGGTGAGATATAGCTATTTTTTATCTAGATTTCTACAAAACAACGGATATGAAAAGAAAAAAGACCACTATAGAACAAGAAATCTCTGTATTTTTTCTATCACTATTTTAAAATATGATATTTAACAATGTTCTATATATATATGTCTTTCGAGGATTTTAAACTACTTCTATCAAGAGAAACTTTCTCTCTAATGTATATTTTATTTATATTTGAGAAATCATTGATATGGATATCATTAAAACACATAGGGCATATCAAAAGTACTTGCGTCCCGATCTTAATTTTGTATAGACCGCTTAAGAAAAATTTTTTTTCAATGAAACGATAGAGCGTCTTTTGCTCTATCTTTCTATGCTTTTTGATCACTATTCAAATGATCTTATGATAATAAAATTTCGATAAGAATTGTTTCTTGTTGCAAAGTGACTGGTACCATTTGTATCATAATGGGTGTGGCACAAAAACATGCGGCATTTTTGCATTTCACTTCATTACCACTGAATAAGTTGTGCTAAAAAAAACCAAAGATACCACAAGTTGCAGTGTGAAAAGCTCTATAGTTTATAAAGGACTGTTTATTTTATAGTTGCATTTTTTATTTTCCAGATGGACAAAAGTCTTATCGATCAAATTTTGACATTGCGAAAACGACATTGTTTTTTTGGTAAAAGATGAATTCTAATTTTTTCTATTGCATCTTTTTGTAATGGTTCTTCGTAAATTGTAGAGCTTTTCACGCTGCATCTTGTGATATATTGTGCTTTTTAATAGAACCTATTAAGTAATAATAAAATGAGATGCAAAAATGTTCCACTCATTTTGACCTGAAGATACCAACGAGTTTGCATCACAAAACAATGCTTATCCAAATTTTATTGTTATAAGATCATTTGAATAGTGATCAAATAGCACAGAAAGACAGCAAAAAACATTCTATCTGTTCATAAAGAAAGAAATTTTTCTTCAGCGTTCTGTACAAAATTAAGATCGGGACGACACTAGTTTTGGTATGACCTAAGTAAAAATAAATTTTACGGAAAAAAGAATATAATTTTAGTGCGGTTCAATACGCCTTTTCGTGAAGATTTTAAATATGGTCTTGGATTGTAGTTTAAACCTTGATTTATCGAAGAAAACAAGGGGAAACCATTTGTTAACGCAGTTTTACAAAAAAATCGTATAGAAAAAGTACTATTTTCTAGCACCAAAAGTATTTTAAACATATCTCTATCAAAACAAACGATAATTGGCAATATTTTTATATCAAAATGTTTGCAATCATATGCCCTACAAACTATGTAATATTAATATGGATGAGTAAATAATTTTTAATTCAAAAGGTACTTCTGATGGATTCTTTCTCATCCTAGAAATGCAAAAAAGTCACTATTTGTTGAATTATCTTGATGATTCAAAAAAGCAAGAGCTCCCACCTAGCACATCTTGTAGAGCAATTCATTTTCTACGAAATCCTGTATATCGCTCTGTCTGGTAATAAAATTTTTGTGTAACTTTTTTCATTATAAGAACATACACTAAAATATAGCTAGTGAATAGAATGTATGAAAACACAGTATAACTAAAAGTTTAGAAAAACTTCAATGTACATAGGGCAATCAAAAAGTTCTGTCACTTTCAAATATTTGTTCAAAGGAAAAACGTTTTGCTATTCTATTTACAGTAAATGTTTGAAGCAGTCCCTGTGATATTCAATACAAAGTTTCATCCTCTCAATCCACTTCTGAAAGGTCTTTTGGTATTCGTGAATAGGTATCGATTTAAGTGCCTTGGTTATTGATTTAGCTGAACTTGTATTATCTAAATATCAGTCAAGATCATATTTCAGACAATCGAATAACCAAAAGTGTGAAGGACCAAGACCAGAAGAGTATGTTGGATGAGCCATAGCTTTGGATTTTCTTCTTGAGTATAATTAAGATTAAGGTTAATATCTTACATATGCATTCGTGCATTGTTAAGATACCATGTTTTTTTATGATAATTTTTTCGTATGTAAATTTTTGACTAATCTTTTTAAACATTCATCACGATAATGTATGTAATAGATGCGTCTGAGTGGTAGCAATATGACCAATAGTAATATGTGGATCATTGTTCACTAGCTCTTTCACAGCATCAATATTTTCTTGAATAATGGTCGCTATTGGACGATACTTCGAGAGTTATCTTCCAAGGACTCTCGCTCGTTTGAAAATCGTTCAATCCATTGAAGAACTGTATGATATGAACCAACACCCCTTTCATAAGCAGTAGTTAATGCATCATGAATTTATGTAGCAGTTAAACCTAATAACAAACGAGTTTTATATATGAGGATAAACACAGTTTATCCATCTAAAAACAGAGGTGTCCAAAATTCGTCAAAAATTGGCCACAATAGACATTTTAATACATAACAGATGTCGCTACTAGAATAGGCCAACATGAGAAATAAAACTCAATGTGGATGAAGCTTTAGACAGCTGTTTTCAAAAGTTTTTGACTGCCCTTAGTAGTATAGTCAAAATGTAGATTAACTCATCAGCTTTTAGAATATATAAGATAGCTGGTACTTTATGCGTTTAGTTGGAAAGTTTTTCTAAAAACCTGATCTTCCAAAAAATCAAGTTTTAGCTATTTATCATTTGAAGACCTCTAATGTGATGATCTATATGTATGTATTTATTAAAGAAATTTCACAAACTGATATGCGGCATCTTAATACCCCAATATGATCTACCAACGCTGAAAGTTTCACGCGATTTAGAAAAACTTGATGTAAACGTGGTTGAGATCCCATGGATTACTCAAACCGTTCCGAAAACTTGTATTTGCGTCTTTATGCATCTGTACTCGTACCCGAAAAAGACCATACTTGCCCGCCTCTGCATAATATAGTATGATACATTCAGCTTGAGTAAGCTGATCTGTATGTAAACTGGAGGTTTAGAGATCAATACTCTATATGTTCATTTCTCTTATATTTCATTTAGAAAATCCTGCTAAGAACAAGAGGCTGCAGAATACCTACCAAGCAGAATTCAGAATTTTGTAGACTTGTCTATATTAGGCAATGAATTAACTGTAAGCGAACTTCATTCCTTCCAAGCGCTTCTTCCAAATGCAAAATTCTGCTTAGAATTCAAAAACTAAAGCAGAATTTTAACAGAATTCTATTTCCATCAGAAGAAAACAAAATTCTTTCTTAAAAAGAAAATGACACAATTCTATTCAGAATAAAGAAAAGATGTGTAAGAAGTTCATGTCATCGTTCAAATAAAACATCCACGCTAGTCTACGATAGTAACTGTCGATTTAAAACAAAAACAAATGCAGACAAACGAATACAATTTAGTCATTTAATAATCAGTAGAATTTTGTTCAGAATTCTAATACACACACATACTATATGATATCATTTGATTTCATGCATATAATAATACACAACATAGAATTCTGTTGAGAATTTTGAAACTACAGCAGAATTTTGTCCAGAATTCTATTCCATAGACATACTATATACAACTCAACTCATGTATATCAGATTACGTATCAGAGACAGGATACTTAGTAAAATACTTGGTACTTTCTGTACTTTGTACTTGGAAATCTCAAGTACAAGTAAAAATTTTTCAGTACAAGTAAATATACTTGTACTTAGAAATTGTTACTGTGTACTGGTACTAAGTATTAATTTACTAAAGTACAGTACTATCAGTACAAAATGTACTTTAATCCTTTACGGCCGGCTACCAGAAGATAGCAAGCGAAAAATTCTTCTTCTGTATATTCTTTGACTCTAAGGTGTGGAAGTTACATAATTCCATCTTGAATTTTAAAGAATTGATATTGAGCCAAATGTCAACATGTTGCGTTTTGCTAACAACCGGTCGTAAGAGTACAAAAAGTTGGAAAAAGACAATTATTTTTCATCGATGAAAGAGCAATAATCTGCTGTTAGTTTTAGCTCAGACTGTGAAACAAAAACATTTTTTGTTCATCTATCCACCTCTTATAGCTCTAACGTGAGATATATTCCCATAATACTCAAAAACTTTTCGAAATAATGCAAATTTCACCTATTTTCCTTAAAGAAGCTCACAAACTCAGCGAGATTCTAACGAGATTTACAGCACATTATAGTATTCATATTCAGCCTATTACAAAATATTACTAATCATGTTAAAACCCTACTATATTCTAGGCTTCGCTAGAGAAAATACGCGGAATTTGCACTATTCCGGAAAGTTTTTGAGTATTATGGGAATATATCTCACGTTAGAGCTATGAGAGGTGGATAGATGAACAAAACATGTTTTTGTTTCACAGTCTGGACTAAAACTAACAGCAGATTATTGCTCTTTCATCGATGAAAGATAATTGTCTTTTTTCAACTTTTTGTATCCTTACGGCCGGATGTTGCCAAAAGGGAACATTCTGGTACTCTTCTTCGAGTAAACTGGATGATTCATCTTATAGGTATAATAGATAACGGATCTGGAGAGAAAAATTAACCGCTAGTTAGTTCTCGCATCGAATGCTCGAACAAATGAAAAACAGATCATTTCTACTAGAGAGCTATTATGGGTCGTGGCGGAAGAATTCATTCTTCGTGTCAATAAAAGCTTTCTCCTTTCTTGAAAAGACATAGGTTTGTCCTAAAATTCACATAATTAATTATCAAATCGCTTAAAGAACTATACATCATCACTTTAAGATAAATCCTAAGACGACATTAGCAAAATGTTGCCAAATGACAACATCCAGCCGTAAAGGGTTAACAGAATTTTAAATTAAAACAAACATTGTATTCTAAAATGAAATGAATTAAAATAAATAATACACTAGTTCTATATGATTAATATCGAAAAGAATTAGCTTTTTAAAATTTTATTCGACGTTAATAAACGCTTTTGACCTTCTAATAACACATTTCTATACATAATGATTTTATAAGGAATAAAAAAGATAATTCTTAGTGATAATTTATATAAAGATGTTGATGAGGTGCAAAGTAGGGCATGTTTTGAACCTGAGTGTTATTTAAGACTGTGTTAACAACGAATTATGCTCAAGAATAAATGTACTTAGCATGCATACTTGAAGTACTGGTACTTAAGTACAGTTGTACTTTTTACTAATACTAAGTACAAAATACTTAAGTAAAGATTTACTGAATAAAGTACAAAGTAATTATACTTGTACTTGGTGTGCTTGTACTTGTCCGGTCTCTGTTACGTATCCTCTCTTTTGATACTTGTCAACAAATTCTAACCAGAATCAAGATAATAGTAGAATTTTATCAAATAGAATTTTGTAGAATGTTACGTAAGTATGAGAGAAACAAAATTAAATAAAAACAATGCATAAGTGTACAAAATTCTGAATTCTGCTTGGTAGGTATTTTGCAACTACTGCTAAGAACCTAACGCCATTCTGAAGAAAATCTAGTTCAATTCTATAAAGATCCTGTCATGATACTAGACAAAATCTTCGAAGAATTCCAATCACATTTTAAAAGATGAGAACAAAAATCTTTTATTTTTCCGATTCTAAAATTCTGACAGAATCCTTATCATCTCTTTCAAGAATCTTGCGCTGAAACATCAAAGATTTTCCTTAGGGCTATTACTTGAAACAGACAAAATGAATATTATTAATAATGAGAATGAAAGTAAGAGAGACAACATTTTTAGAGTGGGCTTACGTACTCGTTCGATAGAATACTGTTCAAAATTATATGAAATAAAACTTAAAGAAATAGATTTCAACAAAACAACGGATATGAAAAGAAAAAAAAGACCACTACAGAACAAGAAATCTCTGTATTTTTTCTATCACTATTTTAAAATATGATATTGAACAATGTTCTATATGTCTTTCGAGGATTGTAAACTACTTCTATCACAAAAAAGCTTCCCTCCAATTTATATTTTTTTTTATATTTGACAAATCAGTGTTATAGGCATCAGTAAAATATATTATAATAGGACTTTTCTTTACAACAACTGAGAATTTTCTCTATTCTTCTCTATCACACCAAACAGAGTGAAAAACAATATTATTGAAGTTTTTCTTTTCTCACAATTTCAAAGAAAATGAAAGATTTCTTTTGATGATGATCATGTTTTTCTCTTACTTTTAGTACCACTTCGTGCTAGTTTGAGAGATATTCCTGCAAATGCCAAATGGAACAAGAATGGTCTAATAATAGGAGGACAAAAACCAACACTCTCTAACCCTTTCGGTTTATATGTAGATGATGAACAAACAATTTATGTTGCTGATTGTTATAATCACCGTATTGTGGCATGGAAGTCGGGTGAAACAAATGGACAAATAGTGGCAGGTGGACATGGACAAGGAAATGGTACTCATCAATTGAATGGACCAACAGATGTGATTGTGGATAAAGAGAGAGATAGTCTTATTATTTGTGATTGCCTGAATAAAAGAGTAGTTAGATGGCCTCGTCAAAATGGAACAAATGGAGAAATAATTATTTCGAATATTACTTGTTATGGTTTGACAATGGATGACAATGAATTTCTCTATGTCTCTGATACCAGCAAGGATGAAGTAAGAAGATATCGAATGGGTGAATCCGAAGGAATAGTAGTAGCAGGTGGAAATGGACCAGGAGATCGTCTTGATCAGCTCAATTTCCCCACTTACATATTCGTCGATCGAGAACATTCAGTATTTGTGTCTGATTTGAACAATGACCGTGTGATGAAATGGACAGAAGGTGCAAAAGAAGGTATTGTTGTTGCTGGTGGACAAGGACAAGGAAATAGTTTGACACAATTGTCTTATCCTGAAGGAGTTGCAGTTGATCAATTGGATACTGTTTATGTAGCTGATAGAGATAATCATCGAATTGTACGTTGGCCTAAAGGATCACAACAAGGAAATGTTATTGTTGGTGGAAATGGTCAAGGAGCACAAGCAAATCAACTCAAGGATCCCAGAGGATTGTCATTTGATCGACAAGGTAATCTCTATGTTGTTGATCGTGATAACAATCGAATACAACGATTTAACATTGAAATACCATGAAATTAATGGGATAAACTGATAAATTTTATTTATTTTCAGCTATTGATTA
This sequence comes from Macrotrachela quadricornifera, assembly GCA_022393335.1. NCBI lineage: Eukaryota > Metazoa > Rotifera > Eurotatoria > Philodinida > Philodinidae > Macrotrachela > Macrotrachela quadricornifera. Next base: position 340,960 of record JAJEKB010021880.1, on the reverse strand, counting down.
TTATTATTTGATTGCTGTGTAATTTTAATTGAAAAGAAATAAATGAATCGATGTATATTTATATTCACGTGTGTGCGCGCGACCAGAGAGACCCTAGTTGTTGGAGGCACAAAAGCCAACAGCGGTAAGACAATGTACGTACATACGTACGTACATAAAAGGTCTTTCCGTTGTCTTTGTCCAACAAGAGCAGTATCTCTCTGGGTTGAATTAATGTAGAAAACATACATTAATTCAACGCTAAAAGAAAAGTAGTTAGAACAAACGGACAGCACTCACCCTTGGGTGAAAATTTGGGGTGGAAATAAATATACTACTCTTTCTGTTCCAATGTAACAGTAGTATATTTATTTCCAAGAAAAGAAATGTAAATGTTTAAATTTTGAGTGGTTTTCATTCAATTGAATAATTTTCTTTCATATTCAATTTGTTTTTGATTATCAATAAAATGACTGTTAGATTTGGAACAGAAAGAGTCATTTAATTAATAATCAATAACAAATTGAATATGAAAGAAATTTACTCAGTTGAATGAAAAACGAAAAAAATTTTCAAGGACGCTATCTAATCCTAAGAGACTTACTTAATTTATTGAAATAAATGATAAATTTCAGTCTGTTATATATGATATCATTTATTGACAAAGCGGCTGACTTTATCGGTCATGTTCGTCATTAAATTTCATTCATATGTCATATATGAATAAAAAAAAATGAAAATAGCCCATATGTTTATCACATGCTTAATTACTTTCATATTGACGTCTCTATTGTATGATTTATACACATGCGTGTAATATATATGTTTATCAATTAAGTTCTAATTCCTTGTACGACCTTATTTTTTTTTTATTGATCGGTTGAAACAAAAGAGTTAATTGATATTTGTAGTATGTCGGCTTGTCCACGTAACGCGACATTTCGCTGATTAAGTTTTGAAAAAATTTTTTGTCGACATGAACGGATCTACGTAGACTATCCGACGTAGTTTTTAGCGCTGATAACGAATCTGACATTAATTTCTAGAGAACATTAGTTTTTCTCATCGAAAACAAGGTTTCAAACTTTTGAAAAACTGTATTTTCAGTGATCTAAACAAGAAATTTTATTATAAACCGACGAAAGATATACCATTTGACACAGAATTTTATTCTCTACAAAATGGTATATTTGAATTTAACTTTCGTAGCTAAGAACAGGTTGTAGATTGTGGTACATTTTCTACCTTAGGGTCCAGTTTGCAAGCTTCCATTTCCATGAATCAATCTCATTTTTGGATTCCAAGCTAAATACACCGAAACAACTAACACATGTAAAAAGGAACAAATTCTGACCCATGTAAAAAAAACGTTAATAATCATCGGAGTAAAATCGATTTTCTTAGAAAAGTCACAAAAAATCGATTAAATGTCACTATTTTGTATGAATTTTTATCTAAAATTTCGATTTTCATTGATTATTCAAATATTCATCTATTAAAATCGATTTTCCTAACAATAATTCCAATAATCATATGAAATCTTAATCAATTTTAATCGATTTATTATTTAATCTATTAAAATCGATTTACCTAATAATAATTCAAATAATCGTATGAAATCTTAACCGATTTTAATCGATTCATTTTTTAATCTGTTAAAATCGATTTTCCTAACAATAATTCAAATAATCATATGAAATCTTAATCAATTTTAATCCATGTACTATTTAATCTATTAAAATCGATTTTTCTCTCAACAACCCAAATAATTAATTTAAAATAAACGAAGAAGTATTGATTCTTTCACCTAATATTTGATGACTTAGTATCAGCTGTGAGCGTACTTATTGATATACATTTTGTTGAATAAGATTTTGTTCTAATAAAAATATGTATGTTCTCAATTAGTTGATGCTCTTTGCTATACTTTTAGCTGAATAAGATGTACTCTGAAAAAATAACTACAGCTCCTTATATGTATTTCAAAGCTTATAAATTTCCTCAAATATGTAATATTTATAGAAAAGCTAGACTTGTTCAAGATGAATGAGAAAGTGTTGGAAAACGAAAATGATGATTAATGTTTTTGAACACCGAAAATAAACATTTTTTTCCACGAAATCGTCGACGGAGATTAAGCAGGTCTTTTTTGTTGTATTATTGCTGTATCTAATACGTTCGTAAGTTAATTCACCAGAATTGAAATTATTTGTATATATCCCATGTAAGAGAATGAAAAAAATCCGATTAAAGATGAAAAATTTGATTAAAAATCGATTAAGATGACACTATTTCAATTGCTTAGCAATCGATTAAACCGTAAATAATCCATAATAATCGATTTTTTTGATTAAAAATTAGATGTTTTTGGTTTATAATCGATTTTTAACTAGTTTTAATCGAAAAAAATAGATTATTATCGATTATTTACAGTTTAATCGATTGCTAAACAATTAAAATAGTTTCATTTTAATCAATTTTTTAATGAAATTTTTAATCTTTAATCAGATTTTAATCACTTTTTTTACATGGGGTAAGAGACAAATGCATATGAGCAGTTGACTTTCCAAGTTTAGTACCTGATATGAAGTACAGTATATCAAAAGCGATTGCCGTTTTAATAATATAAAAAAGAATAAACTATTTTGATTAGATTGTTTTTGTCGTATTACAGATCCAAGCATATGCGAAAAAACATGAACAGCACTGCCTAAGGGCTCTTTATTTGAATAGATTTTATTGGGATAATATTTGGGTTTTATCATTTATAATTAGTTGCATTGTACCAACAGATCAAAATATATTATTATATCTTTTAACTAATTTTATTCAATTATTTTTGTATTTTAACTGATTTTGTTAGATTATAATAGGTATGAATCTATTTTAATAGGTGTTACCTACTTATTTCTTTTGCAGACGATTACTTTTATCTGTTAATCGATTATAATCGATTATTCTCATACAACTAAACAATTCTAATCAATCGTTTCGAACTTTAATCCAAATTAACAGTTTTTTTCAGATTAATTATCTTTTCATTGATTTTAATATATTTTTTATGTAATTGCGCCATCTCAATTTGAAATAATTTATATAGGTGTTCCAACTGAACCATAATTGCTGCCAATTAGTTCAGTGGTATCATGAAAGAGTATTGTATCAAGAATTACTCAAGGTACTTTGTTCGAATCTTCAAACGGGCTTATATCTAGACCATGTTTATCAAAAATGGGCATCAGAGTATAATCGATTAATGTAAGTATAACTTTGGATTAAAACAGATTAAATAGTAGTAATAAGTTAAAACTGATTATGTAAGTACTCATAGATTGAAACCGATTAATTGCTAGTAATATGTTAGAACTGATTAAGTAAGTCCCCAAGATTGAAACCGATTAATCGATAGTAGTTGATTATAATAGATTAATATAGGCAGATACAAGTTAAACAGGTGATCATATGTAAACTGATTATAATCAAATATTTTTAGATTATTTATCGATTATAATGACACTATTTTAATCAGATTCTCATCGGATTTTTACTTTAAAAATAATCCATTATAATCAATTAAATAATTTCATTAATTATAATGGATTATTTTTTAGGAAAAAATCCGATTAGAATCTGATTAAAATAGTGTCATTATAATCGATTACTAATCATACTGTAATTGATTATACTCCGATTATTTATATTAATTTTTTTACATGGGTGACCATGGTAAGTACCCGAAAATCGATGAACAAAAAGCTGTGACACAACGTTACGAAAAATGTCACAGCGTTACGTTCGTTTTTTCCATTTTTTTCACGAGTATTAAAATTTTTAAGAAGAATTTTTTTTACTATTCGAAAGCTCATTCAAACCTCTACAAAACTTGCATTTTTGTTAATTTATTTAGATAGGCACTTTCTTAAAATTTAAAGCTTACGTAAGAGTACCGAAGAAAAAGAATCCTTTTATGTCATGGCGTTACGCGACTAAAAAATCGTTCTAGCAGCTCGGCACTTCAACCAAAAATAGTCATTTTTATAGCATGAAGAGAATATAACGAGCTGCGTCGAATGATGTTCGAACGAATTTTTCTAGTTATTATCGTTCTTGAGATAGTTGGAAACCAAGGTATCAAAAATGTCACAACGTTACATTTGGACAAGCCGATGTGTACTATTAGTCTAGTTCTACTTTATTCTAAAATTTGAACTTTCTATATATTATCATTATCAGTTTAGATACATCACACAAAAAACCAATGAAAAATCGAAAAAAATCATTACATATTAAAATTTCATAAAAAATAAAAATAATGTCAATGACAATATATTTATTCACCATTTTAATCTTCTACTTAGTGCAGTTACAAAAGTATAAATAATACAAAAGTGATCTAACTTTTTCATTTAGAAGTACTATAATTGTAAATAAAACGAAATTGTCTTCCTTTAATTATCTATTCATGACGAAGAAATAATTTTTCTAATCTAAGTATATTTTTGTGTTCTGGTATCTATCAGACCGTGATAAATGAATAATATATAAACAATTTGCTTTTTTCTTCGACAGCAACGTTCATCAACAATAAATTGTACGAACATAACACGTAGAACCATAAAATAATACTATTTTCTGTGATGTTAATATTTTAAACTCAAAAAGCTAACTTTTATTATATAACGTTATAGTCATACATGAAGAATATCTCGATTTTTTCGAATTTTTCGTTGGCGTTTTGTTTTTATGATGCATCTAAACTGATAATGATAATATATAAAAAGTTCAAATTTTAGCATAAAGTAGCGATAGGCTAACAGTATACACAATACAAATATCAACTCTTTTGGTTCAACCAGTATATAAAAAAATAAAGTTGCATGAGGGATCAGAAAATAGGGAACATTCTTTTTAGAAGAAATATTTTTAGAAGTAAATCGACAAAACTCATTTTAGAAATAATTTTGTCACACTTTATCATTGGCTTTTTTCATATAATCAAAAATAATTAATTCATATTGATAAAAATCTTTTTGTTTTTTTTACTAGATCAATTTCTTTTCTAACTCTCAAAATTAAATCTTCCTTTCATTTTGTTACCTAAATAAAAAGAATGCTTTATTCAGTAATGATAATTTTCATCCAATTAATTGTTTCATTAATTCTATTTATAAACTGGATACAATAGAAAATAAAACATCATCCAAAATGAAATATTGAATTAATACTAAAAAAAATTTTTAATGAAATAAATATATTATAGGATTTCTGATAAATAATAATATTTTACACAAACAAGAGACATGAAAATATTGAATAATTAAAAAATTCTAAAAATAGATAAACAATTTTTAATCAAATAAATTTTCTCAAGCGTTTTTTCATGTAATAACGTAGGGATTTAGGGACATTGACAAATTCATCAAATTGAAATAAATATGATTTTCTTTTTCTATATAAACTAAATATTTTCAATATCTTTATTTTTGTCGTTGAGAATATATATATAAATTAGACGAATAACGATCAATAAAAATATACTAATGGTGTATATTACGTATATCTTTATTATTTAGTCTTGTTATATAAATCAAACACGGAACTTATATGGAAGATTATTCTACGAAATGAGAAAAGAAAAATTATTTATTTATTGTTTCATCAAATAGCTTTCTTTGTTATATATAATCAAGAATATTTTTTAGAAAATTCTTTGAAGTTATAAGATGGCAGAATAGCAAATATTCGGGCAATAAACGTAGAATTTTCAATGAGATCATTCTTCAGTAGTTTCTGAGGAGAGATCTAGAAGAAATTTTACGATAAAAAAAGGATCGAAATCCAAATATGATTTTAGCTTACAGTGAAATTGGATTTTTGCGATGGTAATCTTCTAAATATTGTTTATAAAAGTACAAAATCACTTCACGAGAAGGGTACGCCTAGAAACTTTTTGGAATATGGTTCGAAAATGAATTATTTCATTGATAGCTTCTAGTAGTCGATATTCTATTAAAATGCTATTTTCAGCGTACACTTCTAGTTAACGTATGATTCAATTGGGTTGGTCAAGAAAAATATCAATAAATCAATTTGCCTTCTTTTGCCTTTACGTCCTTTCGAAAAATAAGATAGTAGTTTTTAAACTGTCTATTACGCTTCACTTTAGAAAATCTTAACAGAAAATGCAACGATTACTTTTTATACAAAATGATCGTTCATGCTGATATTATACAGTTTTTTGTACATGCGTATTTAGTTGCTAATAGTTTTCAAAATTAAAGTTAACAAAAAACAATAGATAATGCATAGAGTGAATTTAGTCAGGAGACAAAAGAGTTACATCGATGAGCTTTATTTTGAGCTAGAATGGCCAAAAAGCAGATCAAAAAAAAATTTTTATCTAAATTATAATTATAACTCAAGAAATACCTATTCTGTTAAAATAACTAACGACGCCAAAATGGTGTAAATAAAATGAAAACTTTTGTCGAATTACGTTAGGAGAGCAAAACAGAAGTTTTATCGAAGTTTATTATTGTATTTAAAAATAATGATTGTATTGTAGTGATCGAGAATTAGAAACTTTTGATGAAGTGCGCAACAAAAAAGACATTCTCACCTTAAATATTCATCTGTATAAAAGTACTTTTGCCTGCCTAACCGATCTTTTTTTTATAAATCGAATGTAAAGTAGATGAGACACTTTAGGCATTGAATAAATATACGTCTTTAAGAAATAATAAATGCCAATCTTTTGTAGTAATTGTGAGTTCATTTAGCACTGAAATTGTATAGTGAATGATTTGTAAGGTCTATATATCTAGTAGAGACTGATTATTAATATGTTATTAGTATAGAAAATACAGTATTTTCGAAATTAAATTGCTACATTTAAATGTAGAAAAGTCAAAAAAATCATTTTACTATTTTCTCATCTTCACAACTAATTAAAATTACTGTGAATTGTATCAGCAAAAAACTTGAAATTACTCGTACGTGCTCCCATTGCAGTCTGTAGATATTTTGGATAATAAAATTGCATTCATCCAACACTTCCACGCTCTCGACAGGATTCGGTATTTTAGTAGATCATATATCAAATACTTTTTCGCAAAGCTTATTTTTATCTTAAGTTACACTTTGATGTGTCAGTATTCCGAAACCTTATCAAAGAATTATATAATCTCTCCTACAATCAGTAAGATACCTTTTAATCTCATTGATACACGTTCATCTAGGATAAATTTTTCGTTTTCCTGCTATACTTGTAAATGAAATTTGAAAAATCTTACCATTTTCTTCTACTCAGATTAGACATCTACTCATACTTATAGAAAACAACTTATCTGAATTATAAACGTTAATTGAAGTAACATTTTATTTTTTACCTCAATAATAGAAAATTTTTATATAACCTATATATTGTATTTCAAATAAAAATGCATCTTTGACTTCTCTTTGAAAATTCTGACATTAAAGTCTTTCCTTAAATTATAATTACAATATAGACAAAAGTTAATGTTTAATATAATCAATTTCAATTTCGATATTAATAAATGGCTTCAAAATATATTGATAATGATGATTTACGAGATAATCAACGAATTTCAGATTTTGTTAATGAACCTCGTCGAATGTTAATGCCAATTCAAGATTATGAAAGAAAACCACTTGTCACAATCGAACAAGCTGTTGAACCAATAGTTTCAGTTGTACCTGATGTTAAACGAATGGCATATGTTGTTAAAATGAAATGTAAAAAACCTCCATCTGATAATCTTTCGGTAGATGAATCAGCTTCAATAATGCTTTATTCAATGGAATGGGAACCACAAGAAGAATGTCTTTATTATGTATTAAATGCAATTCTTTGTTCTGAAAATCGAAAAAAAATTAATTCCATGGTTTTTATTCTTAAAACTAATTTTAACTGCATTTGCACGTCTATCATCACGAAATCGTTTTGTTGATCGTGGGATTAAACATGATATAAGAAAAGATTATCCTACAGGAGAAACAATTATCTGGTGCGAATTTAGTTCATGTACGTCAAGAATCGACGTTTTGGAAAATGATCTATTTTTGGGTTCAACAGAAACAAGAACTCTTCTTACTATCGAATGTGAAAGTGGAAAAGATATTCGAAATCATTTAGCTTTTCAAAATGAAGATGAAATTCTTCTTCCACCTGGACGACAATTCAAAGTTGTTGCTTGTCTTAATCAATTGGGCGGCCTTCATATGATACAACTTAACGAAATTGTATTTAAAGAAAGTTTAAAAAATAGTTCAGATTCATTATTATGTATGCTAAAATAGAATTCATTATTTTGAATAAATATAATTCAAAAAACCTAGCACGTGAAAAACCATACTTAGGATGAAGATAAAGATTTTATGACTAATCTAAGATTGAAAATAAACTAGTTTTTTTTTCAACTATAATCATTTATACTGATGCATATTGAACAGATAATATTTTATTTTTAAGATTATCTTTCGCATTAATACCTTCTTGTATATTATCATAAAATTTTATATTATTTATAACTTATAATCATTGAAAAATATATTTTTATAAATATATTTTTTGAGAGAATACGTTTATCTTTCTTATTATAATCCTGATTTTTACTCTCTCGATAGTAAAAATTTTTGAAAAAACTCTACTAAATTGTGATAAATGAGATCTCGACTATAATCTAGTTATATTAAACTACCAAAGGTGAATCGTTGATGGTTAAAATCGTGACTTTTGAGAAAAAGTTACAGTATGCGATGACTCCGAAATATTAAATTGACCATCAAACATCCGCATTTTATTAAAATTTTAGAAAACCAAAATTATTTTACCGAGATTTACAACGATTTGGTGAGTAGTATTCTCAATCAGCCGAGCTAATTATAGATGATCAAGATCTAAGATAATCTTTTCACAAGAACCCGATAAGTTGCATTTCAAGAAGTTGTATAGTAAACATCGTATCTCATACTGCAGTAATAGTTGAGAGATATATGAAAGTATGGATTTAACCGCTGTTGAAAACTGTAGTTTGTATATAATGTGATGAGCAAAAATTTCGATTAACAATAGATTTGTGACTGGCACGGGATTGTCTTAATAGACAAATGTGATAGACTAAAAATATTCTCAATGGCTTTCGTTTTACTTAAACTTTTTTTGTGAGATATAATCTTGCATATAAACATAGAATTTTATGTAAAGTATGAGTCTTTTTTTTCTATAAATTTTGTCTATACAAAACATAATTTTTATCTGAAAATTATCATTTTTTGAACAGAGCAGAAGTTTTAATTAGTTCCATATATGTAGAAAAAAGAAATTAATTTAGTTTCAACTATCTCTCCTATTTTTTATTAAAGCTTTGTTTATTTATGTATAACTAAAAATATACAGTTGTCAAATAATACAATAAAAAGTCATCAGGTAAGATTAACCTTCAATTCTTTTAATTAAATTTAACAATAATATCAGTTTGAAAATTGTTCATGAATATAATCAGAAGACTAAAGTCGTTGCGAATATTACTATGTCTGACATTAACAGTGAAAGATTCTTTCTCTCTTAAAAAAGTCTAATTTTTTAAAGAAAAGATCGAAGTGAAATTTTTTATCATAGAAAAATGAGTCAGTTTTCTCTTTCAGTATATAATATATGGAGAAGAAGTTCGCAGTAATTTTTCTTTAGTTCAAAACGTAAGTAAGTCAATAAAGAAAGTTTCTTACATGCATTTTTGTTTCTGAAAAATTAATGGATAAGATATTTTAAACGCCTATATTTTGCATTTCAGTTTTTCATCAATTATCATATCGTATTAAAAAACAAAATATGTCATAAGATGTAACATGAAAAGCTTTACAATGGACACAAGATTGCTTTTCTTTTAGTTGCACTTTTTATTTTCAAAATGGTCCAAACTTCAAGCGACTAAATTTCAACCTTGCGAAAATTGACTGCAGAGAATTTTGCTTTTTTTTCCTGAAAATAACAACAATCTTTACTATGTAAATTGTACAACTTTTCACACCGCATTTTTTAATAGAATTTGTTTCTGAAGAGAGTGAACACAAATACAGAGAACGCGGTCATTATATCTACCTCATTCGATACTAACTTACAAAAAATGAATGGCTTTTTAGTAATATTTTTTTATAATATTCAACATAGTTTCCTATCTGAGAGAAATTGTTCTTATTTCTAATGAGACGTTTACATAATCGTGAGATATTTTTTTGTTTCCCATAGATAATTATTATTTGTATCAAAATAGCTTTTCTATTTATATTAAATCCTTCGTTATTTCTAATAAAAACATTTTTCTCACCTTTTCTGAAGTAGTTTGGAAAAGTATGTTCAATAAATATATTTTGTAATACCATTTCGGTAGCAATGTTTTTAAAGACAATGTTAAGTCTATAGATACTTTCATTTTATCTTTTGCTTTGTTTCTATTAAAGAGAAATACATCGTCTAATATATAAACCATGTTGTTTTCATCAAGAGACATTAACTAAAAATATGAATGCAACTTATTTTGTTTTAGTATTGAATATAACGAACAATAAATAAAAGAAAATATTCTATAGAATCGTGATTATGATAACCTCCTTCTATTTTATCATTATTTTAAATTTCTCTTTGATAATATATTTGTATCTGCATAAAATAATCAAAACGTTCAAAAACTAACTTTCATTCTTTCAATCTACTATTGAAATATTTAAAGATATTTCAGGCCAAATATCGAATTGAACTCTTGGATTGTCGCTTTAGCTAAACTTGTAGAATCTCAATATATATCAATCCTCTGCTTTAGACAGCTGAATCGATAAATTTGATAGACAATTGTACCGTATGAGGTATGATCGTGACCTTAAACTAATTATTTTTTTATGAATTTAATGTTATTTAATAACAAACGACTTTTAATATATGAATAATACGCATCATTTATCCGTTTGAAAAAAAAGATGTCAAAAATTTTATTAAAATTTTGTCTTAATAGATCCTTTGAAGGGGTGATATTGGTAGTTTGATATGTAATAGATATAATTGCTAAAATAGATCAACATGGAGAATAAAAATAACAAAGGTGAAACTATAAATTCTTGTTGAAAGAGCTTTTTTATCACTCTATGTAGATGTACGGAAATCACAAAGGAAAAAATAAATTGCTCTAAAAATTGAGGTATTCTATAGGATTAGTAGATCGCATAGATTCTTACATTTAGTTAGAGTTTTCTCGATATTCTAATATTAGATTTTTAATTATTTCCTATCTAATTGACATTAATAAAAATACAAGTTCTAAATAATATTCTTATAATACAAAACTTTCTTACGAAATAGCTACGAAAATATATCAAAACGATATACACTCAGTTGGGGCAATTCGGATCAAAATTGCAAAAATTGATTTTATTTTTCTTCGTTCTCATTCATTATACGTTGTAATGAGATGATTTTTGGAGTGTAACTAGAACAAAATCTCCTCTTTCTAATGCCGAAAGAATTTTTTAGAAAGCTTTTACTGAAAAAAAGTTATAAGCAAAATAACAAAAGCTATGTCGAGCTGATCCGAATTAGCCCATTTGGGGTAATTCGGATCACCTAAGCAAACTGTCCGTGTAATTCGGATCACTCCAGCAAAAATGTATAGAACATATTTTCCCAACTCATAACTCATTTTTTATCCATTAATATATGAAAAAAAATGATATGATTGGATAGCCCAAGGTGTCTATTATGGGACCTGAAAATATCTCAATGAAAGAATGAACCGTTGTGATGTAGTATTTACAACACTAATACCTCCCTCAACCACTTTGTTTAAGGAAAAAATGAATTCCGGCTAATTCGGATCAGCTCAGCAAACTTATCCGGATAATTCGGATCACTCCAGCTATTTTAGCTGGACACCACTTATGAAATCTCTACCACCTCTACACTATATTTTCGACTAGTACTCCTGGAACAAAAATTGTTCATCTCATTGTTTTCTATCTGTATGTGTAAAATCAGATGACATTCATTGAAAACAATTAAATATTTTTCTAATTAATCGAATTATCTAAAAAAAGTGCTTTTTTCTAACATACCCTCACTCCCTTTCTCAAATTATTTCAGACCTAAAATAGGTCGTAAAAGAAAAAATTTAGGTACCTCAGATGCACAAATGTTTGGGCTACAAAATGGTATAGAAAAAAATATATTGATGATTTGTATTGTCTAGTAATACAATTAGCAATCATGCTATACAGAGGATTGAGTTTGTGGAATTTTTTTTATCAATTATTTTATGTGGTTAACAAAATGAATATGATGCTAATAATCGTTTTTAAATTATATTAATGAATAGTAGTAATGGTAAAAATATCGTATTGTTGCTTTTTCATCTTAAAACAATGCACGGCTATATCTAACTTCGGAACACTCAGCAATTACTCATGACAATTCATAAAGATTTGTTAAAGTTTTTCTTATATGCAGAGCATATAATTGTTAAACATTTATTTTTACTGGACCTAGATGGTAAAACTAATTTCGTTGTATTAGTTAATTTTCTTGAAATGAACTATGTGTTTATTTTAACGAATGGGCACAGATTACAAAAATAAAATTTTCCCTCGATATGTCTGTATAATTTTTTCTCCTGTGGTATATAAGCGTACGTGTTTGATTCATTTTGTTTGTCGTCATCTTATTCTTTTGACTGTAGTCAGGACCACAATCCCGAAATTGCCGGTGTTTTTGTATGTTTGTGTGCTTGTCCTCAGGGAAGTAGTTCGATACCATGACAAACCAAAAGAAAGGCATTTGGCGGGGGGGGGGGGGAACTCTTGGATCCTCAAGTACTATATATTGAAGGTTCCCATATATCCTCGAGTGCTATATATTGGGATTATTCTTGAGTCCTCAACTGCTATATATTGAGAGTACCCATAGGTCCTCGAGTACTATATATTATGGGTACCCTTAGATCCTCAAGTACTCTATTATGACTAAGAATGGCGCTTATGCTTCTCTATTAGTTGAAAAACTGGCCGTTTTAGATGGCAGCACATTGTCAATCGCTTATATAATTGAAAACCGTGGGAGATTCTATGAAGACTTTTGTAGAGCACCCTTGATAACCTCAAATTTGCCCGAGTAACTCTATGTTCCGTTGTTATCGTCATGGAGAAAAAATGCCTCGAAATTTGATTGGCTGAAACCCTTTCGTAACTAAGTATTTCCCAAAATTCCCGATACCAGGAATGGCCGAGCCCAGGAAGTTCGGGCTTGATGCATGCCTACCATTGGGTCCTCAAATACTATATTTTGAGGATACTCCTAGGTCCTCAACTAATATATATTGAGGGTATCTATCGTAGTCATTGTGGTTGACAAATAGGCACCTAAATCATAAAAGACTTTGAACAGTTATGAGCCCAATGAATCGCCTCGATCCACGTTACTTCTTACTTAAATATGTTTTGACTCTTTTATATGAAAATTTTCTATACACTTTATACTTAATGTGTTTTCTTTTTCTTTTAAACCATCAGATTATTACTGTTTTATCTACTTTGTAGCTAAAGATGATAATTTGACTATATTTACATAATGTATATTTTAATTTATGGCGATTTGCCATGTTATTTCGACTAGAAATTGAATAAAATAAAAATTTTGCCATGTAATAATATCTCGTCGTTTGATTAATAATTGTATTACTAGACAATAGAAATCATCAATATATTTTTTTCTATACCATTTTGTAGCCCAAACATTTGTGCATCTGAGGTACCTAAATTTTTTCTTTTACGACCTATTTTAGGTCTGAAATAATTTGAGAAAGGGAGTGAGGGTATGTTAGAAAAAAGCACTTTTTTTAGATAATTCGATTAATTAGAAAAATATTTAATTGTTTTCAATGAATGTCATCTGATTTTACACATACAGATAGAAAACAATGAGATGAACAATTTTTGTTCCAGGAGTACTAGTCGAAAATATAGTGTAGAGGTGGTAGAGATTTCATAAGTGGTGTCCAGCTAAAATAGCTGGAGTGATCCGAATTATCCGGATAAGTTTGCTGAGCTGATCCGAATTAGCCAGAATTCATTTTCTCCTTAAAAAAAGTGGTTGAGAGAGATATTAGTGTTGTAATTACTACGTCACAATGGTTCATTCTTTCATTGAGATATTTTCAGGTCCCATAAAAGACACCTTGGGCTATCCAATCATATCATTTTTTTTCATATAATAATGGATAAAAAATGAGTTATAGGTTGGGAAAATATGTTCTATACATTTTTGCTGGAGTGATCCGAATTACACGGACAGTTTACTTAGGTGATCCGAATTATCCCAAATGGGTTAATTCGGATCAGCTCGACATAGCTTTTGTTATTTTGCTTATAACTTCTTTTCAGTAAAAGCTTTTTAAAAAATTCTTTTGGCATTAGAAAGAGGAGATTTTGTTTTAGTTACACTCCAAAAATCATCTCATTACAACGTATAATGAATGAGAACGAAGAAAAATAAAATCAATTTTTGCAATTTTGATCCGAATTGCCCCAACTGAGTGTA
>JAJEKB010021880.1:230000-288800 GCA_022393335.1 Macrotrachela quadricornifera | reverse complement strand
AAAAAACGAAAAATGTTTTTCCTTTTTTCTCAGTTGACACTTTTTCGAACGCACATCCAAAACTTCTTGGCCTAGGCTCATCTAATAAAAAGATAATCATCTTTAGAGGGTTTTAAAGACCTTTAACTTGTCACCTGTTTTTCTACGTGTAAACTACCATCTTTGGAAAAAAAGACAACATCCTGTCCTGCATCTCGACATGCTCTTTTTAACAATAAAAGAATTAATATGCTAAAAGAGTCTGGATCGAGATGTTTGAGTTGCCAAATCAACTATTTTGACGCTTATTTGGTATCTCTCCCAAACGTCATGGTATAGAGCTGAAAATTTTTCCATAGCCTCTCCACTACAGCCCCAACACATCCTGAAAGCTTTAGCGTGCTTCGCTTGTTTTAATGCAAAAATCGGTTTTTGAGGGCGACAAAGAAACCTTAATGAATAATAATTCAGGGTAGACGTGCCATACTGGATTATGTGTTGGTTTTTTCATGTTAATCGAATTCTATAAAATTAAAAAGTACTACCGTTGAATAAATAATTAACTTGTACTGATGAATAATTGATTTATTTGTTTTTAAAACAAATATTAAAATAACTAAGCTACAACGACATTACAATGAATCAAATTGATTCTATTTTAGGATATAGGCATAATAATAATATATGTTACTTTTCGAAAAATAAATACATGCGAAAACTGATGACAATCCGTGCAGGCACAATTATGTCCGTGTTTATCATAATAACATTTCTGATGTTCCATGTGACCACAACAATATTCTGCAATGCCATAATAATCATCACATATTATTAATAAACCACATTGACTTATACTACTATGAAAATATATAAGATAATTCGTAATATAATTGTCTTTATAGAAAAATGGTTAAAAACTTAGTTGAGGTCATGAATAGATGAAAATGAGTACTATTTAATACCCAATTCGAAGACGTGTGGCAGAAAACGTCTGAATCTGATAGATTTCTGCCGGATCGGTCGACTGAAATGATCGATCTACATATTCATGCTTTCGCTAACTTAAATGAATATCAAAAAATAAAAGAAAGACAGAAAAGGAGAGAAAAATGTATCACTTATGGCCCCTGTGAAATACAGTTCATGGAAAAAATATTGTATGTTTCTATTTCATACTGTTGTGAAAAACTCATCATTATATTTTTCTACCATAGGAATAATAGCACTACTAAAGAAGATGTAATGTTCGTACCTCAATAAGGAAGCCACAAAAAAAACAAATCATTTTGAGATTCTTCTAGTCTTAGTAAAACCTATATGGGCAAAATATTATGTAAAACGCGGAACTTCACTTAGGAATGTTTTCTCGTCAGTTCAAGAATACAATATTTCTTGTAAGGCAAGCAATATTGTCTGTTCCCATAACGAATGCAGAGTTTTTTTCTTTGAACCTCTTTTACCGATAAAAGACACGGTTTTTTGTTAGCAAAAAATGAAAACTTTCTGAACGTCAATGGTGCACATTTTCTCCTAGTCGCTACCTTCTTATCTTCCATAAATAAGTTTTCAAAATTTTATTATGGATAAGAATATTAACTTCACAATATCACAAAAAAAATGTAGAACACTAGTACATGCACAATAATAAGCAAACAGATTAATTCTTTAAGGAAAGTCACATATTCCACCTCATGAAACAGTGAATTTTTAGGCCAATTCCAAATAAGAATATTATAATCTAGAAAAATTTAATTTTAATATAATAAAACGTCGATGAAGTTTTAATAACAAGTCGTTCAATTCTTTTTTGTAAACTGATGATGGTAGAACAAATATTATAAGAACCGATGCTGATGGAGTGAATGAAAGGAAATAGCCAATAAGATAAAACCAAAATAAATGAGATGTTTTATTACAATCCAATATAATTGAAATGATTAAATAAGGTAATGTTAAAATTATGATAATAGCAGGACTAATTAGAAGATGTTTATATTTTTTTAATTTGCCTTTAAGATGAATCCAGAAATTATGATTAGTTTGAGTGGCAGCTCGTTGATATGTAGTTTTTATGATAATTAATATTGCCGAAATTAGATTAATAAATAATGGACCAAAATAATGAAAAAATATTAGAGTTGTAGTATAGATTTGTAACCAAGATGAATAAGTAATAACACACCAACTTCGTTCTTCTATTATATCCTCAAATACATGAAGATTAAGTAATTGTGGAATAGAAAGACAGAAAATAATAATAAATAACAATATAATTACAAATATAGCAATTTGTTTGCTTCTATTCTTTTTAAAAGAAATGCCTTGAAATACCGAAACTATTCGTTCTATTGCTACACAAGCATTAAGCCAATTGTCAAAGTATAAAAATATTTTTAGAAGAAGTTCAATACATCGACAATTTGTATTAAGAATAAACTGTTGAATATTTTGATCAAAATTATCTTGATGTGAAAGAAAAAGAAACCAGAATTTAAGTGTAAATAAAATCATAATCACTAATGAAACAATTGATGAAGCCAAAAGATATATTACACAACCGACTGTCTGTAATTTTTTTCTTGAAAAAATCATTATCGATAAAATACCATTAATAATACCTATTATAAATATCACTATTGTTATAACAACGCTTATTTTTATTCGATAAGATTGTTTAGATAAGGTTATATTATGTTTAAATTCATAACCTAAGATTTCATCTAGTGTTGAACCAAGGCCTTTTGCATAAAATTGACATTCACTACCAAAAAAACAATTGGGACATAGACAAATCCTTGTAGATGGACAAGTTGGATGATCTTGTAAACATTGTGCACCATTTCTACAATGATTATTTGATATACATTGAAAATTTCTATCACGATTGAATTCCATACAATTAGCATGATGATCATTTGTACATAAACAAAAATAAAATTCGTCGATGAAACAAGTCAAATGAAAACGTCTTCGACAAATATCGTGATAATATATTATTCGTTGATATTGACCCATTGCTAATATTGTAGAATTAAATAATTGTTCAATAGAAATACATTCTTGTTTAGAATTAATTAATGTTGAAATGTATGTCTTTGGAGTTTGTTGAAGTGCAGCAAGATAATATTTGTTAATTGCCTCAATGATTACCATGTGAAATGGCACTGTAATATGAAAAATCACAATACGTTGAAAGAGAGTTAATTTTCGAAGTATAATCGTTTTAATTGGTTCAGATTTATTCGAAAGAATAAAGAAATAAGCCACGATATATGATGGAGTATGAATGGTATCAAGAGAAACATCGAGTCTAAATTTTGATTCTTTACAATTTTTTCCATAAAAACGATCAGGACAAATACAAATATAACTACTTTGAGGAATAGTTATATCAGCTGGTACACATTTACCATTATTTTCACAAACATTAATCGGACATGTTGATGTCAATTGACATTGAAAACCAAATTTGTCTAAAGGACATACACAGATCGATTGATTATTTGTTGATCCTATACAGATTGAATCGGATGAACATGTCGGACAATTTATTGGTACATTGCATTGAATACCTGACCATTTAGGAAAGCATCGACAGAAATATTTTTCTTTATTTAAGTATTTTACACATTCGCCATTGATGCAAGTAAAGGAACAATGAGATGAACGATGAATTGGATGATTTGATAGAATCAATGAAACTGCTAATTTATTAACAGGCAAAAAAAGAAAAGTAATGGGAATGTACCAACTTCCAACATATACCATTTTATCTTTGTCGAATGTATCGATACGTATATTGTAATTCTTGGAAATATTTTTTGGTCGTGTTGAAAATAATAAATAACGATTAAATTTAATACTACAACTTTGTTGTGCTATGTATACAAACTGATCGTATGCATCGATCTTTGGCTCTTCATTTTCATCATTGATCAACATACTAACAATAGCATATGTACCCTGTCTATCAATTGAACTTAATCGTAATGTTAAACTAATTCGTTGATTGTGATATTGACATAAATGACCATAATAACTAGATGGGCACATACATGTCTTATTATAACTATTGTTTCCGATCACAGTATGAACAGCGAGTCCACGATTACAATACCATGGCCAAAAATTATCCTTAATTTGAGATGCATTGATATGTACTAAATGATGTTGTTCTATTGGCCAATGAATAGTTTCATTAAAGTCATTTTTCTCTGATGATGGACGGTTGGATGAAGTATGTACGGAAAAGTATTGAATTCTATCATTTTCGGCTTCACTCAATCCACAAAGAAGTTCTTCAATTTCACTACGATTTTGTACTGAACCTTTATCACATCTAAATGTAGCTTCGCAAAAATTTTCATCATCACCAGATGGACAATTCGGCTTATTATCACATAATTGAGAGGATGTTAAACACGTTGTATCGTTTAAACAGCGAAAGCGACGTGGAAATTCGCTCTTGGGCCATACCCATCGACATATTTCTTGTTCATCTGCTGCTCCAAGGCAGTCAACGTTTTTTCCATCATTAACTTCTTTAGCCGACAAACATATCACTGTATAATTGGTAGGAGATACACATGCATAAGTCCCTGAACGACATTTTGTTTGCTTGCAATTGGTTTCATCTCGGCCATCTGAACATGACCAATAGCCATCACAACGTGCATACATATTGTTACACAACCATGATTCACACCCCGACTCGTCATACTGTAGTGTTCCGTTATTATCGTAAAATTGACGTTCTTTGATGCCATTGCAAAAGCTTTGAAATGGGATTTTTGGATGATTTAGGTTGCTTTGTAAAGAATAAATGTCGGCTTTCAATAGAGAAGACCAACATTTATTTGTATCGTGACCTTGTACTCGGTATGAATCGTTAAGTAGACAGCTATTTTTATAGTATTCATCATCCACAAAAAAACAGTCTGCACTCCCATCCATAATGCGGCGTTTTGACAAAATCTTCGAGGAGTTTTGACATTGATATAATGATGGATGATCACTATACCATGTTTTATTATGAAAGGTAACAAGAAAAGTCGAACAACGGCGAAAATATTTTTCAATTATAGAAATTATTAGTGGCCAAGATACTACACCTTTAGCAAACATCGATAATGTATGATTTTGTAGACACGTAAGGTTTTCATGAACTAATTGAGGTATGATAGCATCACATAGTTGCTGATCATAACAAATATAATCGGGTACAAGAACCTGGTTTAAAGGCGGTCTTCGATGACGATTTTCATAGAAGAAACGAACATGATCAGAAAACACTGGAGTAATTGGAAATTGAAAGAAAGAATTACATTTTTCCAGAAACTCATAGGCTGAATTATTCATTCTCCATTTTCCACAAAATCCTTTATTAGTTTGCTCAAATAATATGGTGAGACAGACCATAGCAGTCCAGCATTCGTTTGTTAGATTACCTTTGGCTACCATTGATTTTATCAGTAATACATGACGAGCATTGGGACATTTACTCAATTTTGGAACACATTGTCCATCTCCACATGAAAATCTTTCGGTATTTGGTCTGCAGGAATGTTCTTCACAACGAAATGTCGGATCTTGAAAACACTGTTTAATATATGAGGCACGTGGTACTTCATCCGATCGATCGAGACAATCAGCATCACCTTCGCCATCTTCCCAGAGATCCTTTGAAATACATAAACCATTGTGGCATCGATATTCATCTTCTTGACATTCATTTAATTCCATATCCAAGCAAAATTCCTCGTCGAGACCTTCATCATAACAATCAATAATTCCATCGCATATTTCGCGCCAATCAAGACACCAAAACTGACCATTACGATGGCATTTTAGAAAAACATAGCACGGCGTCTGAACTATTATATCAGATGGCTCGACATATGGTTTTCTTCCAAGAAATTCAGCTTGAACAATTTGATTAAAAGACATTGATTCACTAAACTCAAATGAATATTGACAGCGAACACCAAACCATGGCTCAGTACAATTATAGATATGTTCATTCAATAAAAATTTTGGTTCATTCAAATACAATTGATATCGTTCTGTTACATCAATCGAAATTGACCATGAGAGAAGTTGTTGTGCAGTAATGTTGGTCAAGCGTAATTCTTCAAAACTAAACTTTTGAGAATGTGGATTGACAACATCTTCCAGTGATACATCGGGACTATTTTCTGGACGAAAACAATATGGAATAACTTCATTGGTCATATCTAATAATCCTTGATACGCGGATTTTCCATGAGAAACATAATAATTTAGACAATCATATTGTAAAGAATTGATTTTCATTGTTCGATCAGTATTATAGAGATTTAATTGACAAGTAGTAATTAAACATTGAAATAAAACTATCAAAAGAATCTGAAAAGCTATTTTACCTTTCTCAAACGAGATTGCATTCATCATCGGCCGGTTTCTGTATTTTTTAATTTCACAGATTTCAACAGTTTCAACTCAGAGAAACTGAAATAAATATGTATTATTTATCGAGAGAAAAAGATTTTATGTTGAAGTAACTGGAAATAATTATTGTTATTAGTCGTTCATTTGTATCACAAATAAAAAAAAAACGTTTAAAACAGAATGAAAACACGTTCAAATAATAATATAGCTAGATCGACGATCAAATAACAATTGAGCGTGTCAAAACGCTAATGAGAATATTATGATAACACCTAGTTATATACCTTCTAGAAGGAAAAAATCAACATCGATTATTATTAATCTTTACATTTACACTCCATGCTGTATTCATATTTTCTAATGGGTGGCGTACAGATAATGGTCCTCCCACTTTTGTGAAACACGATTTGAAAGATAGTGTTGAAGTTTATGGGTAGAAATTTGGGTCTACTGTGCCCCCTCCTCCCACAGTGGGCAGCCAGGTGGAAAAATGGACTTTCGAGATTGAAACAACTATTGTAGCTAATATTGGAAATACTGTGGTCCTACATTTAATTGCATCGCGAATAATGATTGAAAGCAAGTACCTGTTAAGTTGCAGACACTATAAAATACGTCGAATAGGTATATATTACTAATACGACCATATAAGTAAAATGTGCGTTTTACACTAACGATTGAGTTACATCCGTTAATTATGATGTAGCTATACCAAGGGGAAAAAGCAGACCTTGACGTCCAAAATCTCTCGAAATTCCTTGAAATCTCTTACAATCTCTTGAAATTGGTTAAAATCTTAAAACTGCGCATGTAGAGTACCCACAACTCCTCATGACCTATCCTATGGAGGTTTTCATAGGACCTTATCGTCTATTCTATGGAGTACCCATAACTCCACATCACCTATCGTATGCAGGTACCTATAGTTCCATATAGCCTATTATAAGGTGGTATCCCCATCTCCTTTTATATACAGGTATTCTTGGTCCTCCAGAGTTATTATGTGGAAAAACTTTTGGATTCTTATATCCTATTATATGGAGGAACTCGTAGTTTCTCAAGTAATATTGTAGAACGCTATCCTTCGATCAGCACCGGGTTGCAACAATGCTAATACTTCCAATGGTACTGGTGACATTGATAATGTGTAAAGAAGAAACAAAGTTGAGTATTTTGAAAAACTCGTCAAAGATTCAAATTCGGCGACCCCGCCAAACATTGAGCCAATTTTATGAAGAAAACCTTATTTTCGTAAAAAACCTTTCCCTGACGAAAAATCAAGAACATAAAATTAATCGTTCCATATTTTATGTTTTTTGATTTGTTTCGTCAAAGAAGGGCTTCTTTTCGAAAACAGTGATTGGATATGAAGTTTGAACAATGGCTTTCTGGACTATAGAATTCGAATCTACCATTAGCTTTTCGAAATTTTCACCTTTGATGTTCCTTTGCAAACTATCAATACCACTAATACCTAATAGTGTTGGTGTTTGAAGTATTAGGAATGTTACATCCCTCTGCTGACTTAAGTATACTATCATATAATAGAAGATGAGAACCCAAGGGTACTTCATATAGTAGGAAATGAGCACTGAACAGAGCTACAAACAGGCCGCTTTTTTGGTCTGACTTGGAGGGAATGTGCCAAAGCGTCACAGTTTTTCTTGTCTGGCTTTCGTAACAAATTTTATAGGGTGATCGTAATTGATATTTGAATATGCACCATTGCAGAGCTTTTGTAACGAAAAGCATGTAATTTCTGCAAACTAAGTTCAACTATCACTCTCATCCTCATTACAAAATCTTTGTCGCTCCGTTGCAAAAGCTCTGCAACTATTACGGACTCCCTGTATGAATCATTACGGTTGCCCTGTAAACTTCGATACGACATCCCTATATTTTGAATGTCCCTATTTTTGATGTTACGAAAGGTCTGATTTTTGCTGTTTGTTCAACTCGTCACGTGACGAGTTGAGACGTTCTCGACCTGTTGCCTGACCTACAGGCTTATACTAAACCCAAAAGCTGCAGTTGATTGTTCTAACACAAATATCCATCAAGTTACACATTTAGCGATACTATTTAACATAAATTTGACTTTTTATTTCTATTTTCAAAAAAGTCATAATACAAAAAAAGGTTCCCATAAAATAGAAGAAAAAGCACCTGAATCAATATCAAAACTAGTATACAAGAAAAAATAATCACTATTAGAGAAGGTGTTAGCGCAATTCCTACGGGATTAACATGTGAAAAACGGCATAACCGTTTTCGTTGTCGGCCGCAGATTGTTACGTTACTTTTGGCTATCAACCACACTCTGTGGGAGAGTGAGTCCAAATTTCTACCCTTGAATACTTCAATACTCTCTTTGAGATTGTGTTTCACACAATTCCTAAACATCTAATATTATAATAAGATGAAAGATGATAATGCAGGATATTTATCATGAACTGGTTTTAAATGTATAAGATCCTGTCCTTATTTTAAAAGCGTCTAAAATAATTAAATGAATTTGTTGATATTTTGCGCTTGATTCATATTATTTTCCTTCACAAAAATGATACAATACATTGATAAATCTTTTTTCTCAGTTTCAGCTTTTGTGCTCTTATACTGCGCTTTAGCCGAGTTCTAAACCACTTCTTTCTCTTTTTATTTTAACAAGTAGCGTGGATCGAGGCGATCCACTAGGTCCCTTGACTGTAGCTTCGGACTAATATCCTGCCGACAAGTACATTCCTTTTAGAGATTAAGATTACGACTGAAACTAACGACATAGCTCTCGATAATAACGAGTGCCACCGATATATAGTAGTTGAGAACCTATGGGTACCCTCAATATATAATAGTTCAGGACTCAAGGGTAACCCAAATGTATAGTGCTCGAGGATTTGCCCGTAATAGACTACGTGAGCATGTGTGAGTCCTAGAAATAATGCATTCTGATTGGTCGAAAAAATTGACCAATCCGAGGTGCGGGAAAACACATCGTCAATTTCAGGATGCATTCCCTGACTACAGTCAAGGAAATATCCATGACAATCTTTAATCTATGTAAACAACCCCATGTTTCATCCGTATAATAGTGGTAATATTAGGAGCCTATCGTGCCATTTCTATAATGGCCTGCCCAACCTCCTGTTTTTCCACTATTATATTGAAACAACATCCTGGTGTTCAAGGCGAACGATAGTATCTAGAAGTGCCTTAATAGTATAGGACTTCAAAACCTAGACGTACCTTCATGGTATAGAAGTTCAGGAACTACGGGTACCTTCATAGCGTAGGACTTGAGGAGCCATATGAACCTTCAGAGTATAGAGCTTTGGGACCTTTCGGTATACCCATTGTATAAGGCTTGAGAAGGTATAGATACACTTATACTATAGTACTTTAGGATCCATGAGCTCCTTTATAGAGTAGGACTTGGATCCATGCTTACGTCCATAGTATAGCACTTGAGGACCTATGGATACCCCCAATATATAATAGTTAAGGACCCAAGGGTGCCTCTAATAGATAGTAGTTGAGGACCCAAGGGTTCCACCGATACATAGTACTTGAGGACCTGCACGTAGTAGGTTATGTGAGCCCTAACAAAGATGCATTCTGGTTGGTCGAAAAAATTGATCAATCCGAGGTGTGGACAAACACGCCGTCAATTTCGGGATCGAGACCCTGACTACAGTAAAGGGAATTTAATATTCAACCTGATTTATAGCGACACCAAATCTTCGAATGACGCAAAAACTAACATTTCAACTAAAAATTGATCAGGCCAAATAGTTTAGCCTGGTCTGGTTATGAATTTTCTAGTCTGAAACAGACCAAGCCAAAATATGAAAACTCGACTTGCTCTGATAGCCTGTCCTGACAGACTTGCAGCTCTGGTATCTGAGAGTACCTTCATATAATAGGACATGAAAACTTAAGAATACCTTCATGTAGTAGGACATGAGGATCTAAGGATTCCTCCAAATAATAGGACTCGAGTACCCAAAGGTATCTTCATATAATAGGATATGAGGGGCTAAGAGTTCCTCGATATAAGAGAACTTGAGGACCTAAGGGTACCTTCGCATAGTAAGACATGAGGACTTTAGGATACCGTCATATAGGAAGATTTACTATTGATCTGTTATTGCGAACAAATAACAGAAATAGTTATTGTTATTAATAACAACCAATAACAATAACTTTTCACCCCTACTATGAAATTTTTTGAAATCCCTTGAAATCTTCTATTTCCCCCTTGAGCTATACACTGTTATGTATTTACTATATATTGCAAACCATTAGGACTTTTTAAATTTCTTTAGGCTATAATGAGATCAAAAACTTACCATCAGGATAGTGCAAAATAGCTACTGGCCCATAGTGCAGTTCGTTTGCGAGATTTTGCGGGAGTTTAAATTCAAGTCTTAATTTATCGTTTGATAGAACGTGTCATGATCTGTCTTCAATAGATACAGAAAGATGCGCAGCTGAATCCTTGTTCAAATATTTGATTTTTACGGCATTTTTAGCATAACACCATGATTTCCCTTAGACTTACCTGAAAAATCAGCTTTCGAAATTTTGACTTGAAACTTTGCACAGAGAGAAGTGTCAATAAAAGTAGTCGATCCTGAAAATTTCAAATTTCTTGGTTACTCCTATTCTTACATATGAATACTTAACATCTTGTGCTATACATGATGTAAAAAAGAGTATTTTTTCTTGTACTCGTATTTTGAGATAGAAGAAACCCAAAGATTTGAAACTTTCAGAATAAACTAGTCTCATCAAGACCTTTCTCCGTGCTAAGTTTCAAGTCGAAACTCAAAAAGTGATTTTTCAAGTGTACTTTAGGGGAACCACGGCTTTTTGCTAAAAAATATCATAAAAATTAAATATTTCGACAGAAATAAGTTAAAAGCATGAACTCTATTCAGGATGTTCGTAGTTTATTAAGACCGACATAATGCACATAGTCTCGATTCAAAAGCGATTTGGCAACTGGAAATTGCTCCTGATCCCCTTTTTCTGTCCACTGTGCTCTGTCCCCTCTCCCCATAGACTGTGACTAACAGGTCAAGAAAACATCACAGACCACGATGGACAGAGTATTATAAGCTGTCACAGATCGAGATAGATGGCCTCTTAAGGCTATTATACAAAATGAGAAATACAGTCCAGAACCTGTCACATATGATGATACACGTCCTCAAGGACTATGAGAGGTCATATATAAACTAACTCTAGTTACAATATCTTTGGACTATTTCCTTGTTGAAGTTCGATACTACAAAGTAAGAAATAATGGCCAAGTATATCTGAATATATATCAAACACGGCTTTGAAATGATTAGTAGGGAAAAGTATATCGTGTTTCACATTTTTAGTCCTGTCAGGGATTGCGCTAACAGCTTTTTTTTGTATATATTTCAATCGTGTTAAAACTTAAAAGACTAAACTATTTTTTTATTAAAAAATTCGATTTTCAATTTTCTACAACCTTACCTATTTCAACTGATTTGATTGCGATTCGTTAGTTTATTACGGTCTATCAGACAGATTTATCTAAAAACTGTAACTTTCTAACAAAGAGATTTTAGTAAGATTAGCATAACTCTAAATGGCTATATCGTGGAGAAATATGACATAGTGAGCTTTGTAAAAAAAAATTTGCTGTATAAAACCCAATAGTCGACTTCTCAGATTCCCTCAAATATTATGTATAGATCTTGATAAAACATTGTATAGGATATTTATACTAAAAGCAGAAGATATCATGTTTTTTTATACGAATGTTATATGTGATGATCGATTGAGATTTATCATAGTATTCGAGTACATCTAAAGAACTAACTACAGGATTTTATAGAGCAAATTTTCCTTTACAAAACCTACTATGTTACATTTCTTCATGATACATCCATTTTGATACATGCTAATCGACTTTTTATGGTTAATTATCAGAAAAAAAAGTTGTATTTCAAGCTTATTTAGTATTTTGACTACAACATTATCATTTTTTAATGAAGTTTACAGTTTATCGCATATCATAGTTAAAATCTTGTATGAATGTTCCTATAATTATTATATAGACATTTGAACCATAGTTACTAGATGGTTATTTCTACCACACTTGCCCTATGATAACCATGTTATAGACAGACAGATACAGATGAATTTTCGTTCCTAGACCCTAGCATTATAATCTAGGAAAAATGCTGTCCTATGAAATTTCTACTTATATGCAATCTCTAATATTTAGACACAAAAATTATGATTTAATAAGAGAATTTTTATTAAGTTGTTTTTCTCTTTTTCATTAATAACAATCTCTCACGCTTTTCAACTGAATATTAAATATCATGCATTTTGTAGTCGATTCTAGTGACTAAAACTGAGTGGATTCTTTGAATATTAATATTTTGAAAATCAGACCAAGCTATACATGAGTAACGTCTACAAGAAAACTAGAATATTTCTGTACAACTCATATCTCGCCTTATTATAAAATGATATCAATAATTCTTTTCAAAAGAGATAGCCTAATAATGATACAAATCCAATCAATTTTTGACCAATTAACTCTTTCAGAAAGGACATTTTTTGATAAAGAAATAAACTCTAGTGATAGTCTTAGTGGTAAGTTGGAGAATGTTCACTATTATAATTGTCATACAAATAGAGAACTGTGAGGTGAGAAAAGAAACAAAGCATTCAAAAACTCTAGTTTAATAAATCCAAAGTTTTTGGTTCCTACTAAAATCTTTAAACCAAATATATATACATGAGCTTGATCCTTAGAAGATAAAGCTATAAAAATTGAACTATGCAATAAAACCAATTGATTCTGACTCTCGATGGAATTCATATACTAAATTATTGTCGTTTCTTATATAGACATAGCAAACTGTACGACTAAGCTTTTTAATAAATATGCTATCAGCAAACGAATTGAATACTTACATGCTCACTTCAATAGAATGTTCAATTTATTATTTTATGAATAAAACTTTAACAAAGCATATATTTAAAAATTCTGAATAAAACATTAAGTGCTTTATTGTATTGTGAATATGGATCAGTTGAAACATCTACAAAGCAATTGCCCATGAAACATTTCACAATGGCCAAATGTATGGTCGTGAAGTAGACAGTACGCTGCGCATATTTCTTCATCCAGGAATGATCCATCGCACACAAAAGTTCGAATATCAGGCGATCCGGTTCCATTCGTGGATACCTCTAAAAAATTGAGAATCATTTAATCTTTTATTGATGAATAATAGTTTTGTACTTACGGTTATCAGCATCTTTATTGACTTGATCGACTGCTTGAGTTACAAACAACAAGACTAAGATGAATAAAACCGAAAACAACATTTTCGAATTCATATTATCTATATAAAAACTATGATTACATTAATCTAAAATCGCTTAGTTATATGCTTACTTAATTGTATTGTATGAGTTGATTTGAATAATAGCAAAGAATGATTTGTGAACTTTGATGGTAGGCAGAGCCATATTTATAGGAATCATTGTATTGCTACCCTTATTCCCTCTTCCCCCCTCTCCAAATAGCAAATTAGTCTAGTGTAGTGTTCTGCGTGAGCACTAATTTCACGATCACGATCACGCGTGATCGTGATCGTGACCGTGATCGTGCGTGATTGAAAGTTTTTTTCGTGATCGTGACCGTGATCGTGAGCGAGGTATAAAATCTGGTAATCACGAATGTAATATATACCTTCAAAATTTCACATTTTTATTGAAAAGTTCACATTCTCATTCAAAATTTTAATGTTCACATTTACATCAGAAATAAAATCTGACGTTTTATATCCTACTTTTAACAACAAAAGCAATGTAAATACATAATCTGATTAAATACAATTATGTAAAAAAAGAAAACTCAGAATGAAATAAGAAAATCACATAATGAAATATTCATTCATTATTTTCACTGTCTATATCAACTAAATAATCAACATCATCATTAGTGGCGGGACTAGGATTTCGGTCTAGGGGGAGCTGAGCTCCCCCTAACTCTTTATGTTTCTGTCACTAACCACCTACTCTAATTGGAGCTCAAATTTCCTAGGGGGAGCTCGGAGCTTTCTAGAGGGAGCTGAGCTTCCCCAAGCTCCCCCGGTGGCTCTGCCACTAATCATCATCGTTTTGACTACTAATAATATAGTTATATTGTTTTGATTTTTTTTGCATTGAGTTATAACAATCGTGAAATTTCGTGATAGTGATCGTGATTATGACTGGATAAAAATTCGTGATCGTGCGTGAAAGGTGCATCTCATTTCGTGATCGTGATCGTGATCGTGATCAAAAAAACCAATCACGCAGAACACTAGTCTAGTGATAATGATGGGAAGGGCGAATGATGGTTTTTTTCCAGCATAGCCTAGAGATTCATAACAAAATGGCGTATTATCCATTCAATATCGGCATGTGATGTTTTGTCATGATGATTCGTATAGTATTACTATTGCGCACATAGTTTTACGAAACTTCAAGGAAGAAGGAAGTCAGATTGCACAAGATAGAAATAGTCTCAAGCTAAATGTAAATGATGAATCATTGTTCGAAGGATTCGTGCATCATTTTGTGAAAACGGAAATAGGCATGGTTAATTCTAAGAAGGTAAAATTTGTCTAAAATCATTAAGTTTCAGTTTTAAACTTGTCGGAAATACTACATATTTATTCTCAGAAAACAAATTAGAAAGATCAGATATTCAAAAGCACGACTAAAAGTGATTGAACCACCATATTTCATAATAATATGGTTAATTATTTTCGACTTTCATTCATGATCAAAAAGAAATTAGAAATAAATTATTCCATCTTGGTTTTTATAGATTTAGCCATCGAACTTATTATCATAAAGAAAAGTGATAAGAGAATCAGTAAATTATGCTAAACTGTTTAGTAATTGAATAATTAATTTTCAAAATACAAAATATTTCTACTATTATAACTCTTGTAATTGCAAAATGTTTGTTTATTAAGTATAACAGAATATTGATGTTTTATTTTTATGCACAAACATATAAGAAACATTTACAAGATAATCTTTAGTTCTCAATTAATACTAAAATTACTAATAATGATCACAAATTTTAAGACTTTAGCTCTTCCGTCTTCTAATCAAGTTAATCAATATATTGACATGCTTATAATGAATACATTACAATATGATTCTAGAATAGTATATATTTCAGTTAATAATAAAATGATATGACATATCATTAAAAAAACAAATTGCTTTAACTATTTTCTACCGGTTTACATAAACGAAGACTTGCATGATGTTGTAAAGATAAGCAACCAATTCAATACTGGCTTTAATTTTACATGTAAAAAAAAAGAAGAATGCTTAAATTGAATAATTGAAGTCTTTAATTGATCCTGGATATCTGTATTGTTTTTTAATAAAATAATCATTGGTAATCATTCATTATTCATCATCACTAAATCTTATGACTCATGTATTTGTAGTCGTCATTTTTCCTGGAAAAACAGGAATGAAACAAAATTTCTGAGAACTGATCCCATATGCATTTTTTGTCACAATGCATGAGATACATTCAATGTATTCAAGATTTAGATTATTATACAATAATAATATAAATCATTTTTACATTGACGTAATCCTAATATCATTATTTTCCTTCCAACAAAAGCACATGACGTATTTTCACACGAGGACTTCTTCGATGTTGTCCCGTTAACTACGTTTTTAAAATTGAAAAAAGATAAGAAATTAAGCGTAGATAATATCAATAAAAGTGATTGATATAACAGGAAAAAGAATATTATATTTTTATCTATTTCCTTAGAGAAAGTTGTCATATGTTTTATTTAGATAGAACTGATATTTGTTCCAGGAAGTAGGAAGAAATGACAAAATCAATAAAGATAAAAGAATTTGCTTGAAAATGCTTGCCGTCATTAATTGTAATCGAAACCTGTCCAAATTTCTTGAATTCTGAACTCTTGAGAAATCCAAGCAATCGAAAAGGCTTTAAAAATCGGTTATTTATACAGTCAAAGAAAATAGAAGAACCCAAAGAATTCAATGAATCCCAACAAACCCAAAATTTTGTATAAGATGGAATTTTTTATATTATGCTAAATACAACGACTCCTGCCATATAAAGCAATACTGCAATTTTCTTGCGTAGTTTGAATGGTTCATAGATTACATTTGTTTATCAGTTTTTTTCATAAATTATACTAAAGCTGCATACATTCGGCACTGTCTATATTGATGTATTCCGAATATTCAATGTATCTTAACGGTACCATGTCACATCTTTGTCACCCATTCGCTCCAATGTATGCTGCTACACACTGACTCTCATTTGATACACGTCTTCATCATCAAAGCAACGTGTGTACCTTATGTTTTCATCCACAACACCCTCACACCCTCAAGAAATATGCTCTTTGGATTCTTTGAGTTCTTCAGGAGTACCTGATTTGTGTAATTCTGTATGTGGTTGAATTTAATTATACAGCTCGTGTATTCTGTGAGATTTTTGAATTGCTTGATTTCCTGAAATGTGCAGAATTCAGCCAGTGCTGTGAGATCAATGGTGATAGTTAACAAAGGGTCTCTTTAGGCATGTCTTTAAGGATATAAACTTTGGTCGTGCCTCTATCATCGACAAAAAAAATTAACTCGTTTGCTCAAGCCGCAATGGAAATACTTAAATTTCTTATCGCCATGGTATTTATGGTCCACCTTGTAAATCTTATTCAAAATGATGAAAGATACTAAATAGATTTATTTTTAGATTTGATGGATAAAATCGATAATCAGTATGATATTCACTAGTAATTTTCATTGGACAAAGATGTGACATAGATAGGAACATAAGAGCATTTCAAATAATACAGAGTGTGGACATCGGCGAAGTGAGCGCCAGATTCGACTATTTTCAGCAAATATTCGCACATTAATCTGTGTCTCAGCACCATACGAATGCATCTGATACAACTTCACGAGCTCTATCTAGTGCTACAATCAGATTTTCTATTGCCCAAAGTATGGCCCAGGAAATCGCAAAATACTGTATCTTATCAATGAAATTCTGAGATAATGGGCGAGTAAAAGTTGCTCATTTTCACATCTTTCATTGTAGACCATTGGTTAAAACTCAACAAGGTACATCAGATACAAGTATTTTCAAAATTGATACAATGAAGGAAGTGAATACAAGCAGCTTTTACTCCCATACGATATCAGAATTTCATTAAGAAAACACAGTACTTTGAAATTTTTTTGGCTACACTTTGATCTGTGAGAAATCGAATTGTATCACTAGATAGGGCTTGTCGAGTTGTATAAGACGCTCACGAGCTGTTTAGACACAGATTAATGTGTATATGTTCGCTGAAAAAATTCGAATCTGTCGATAAACTTTACCGACGTAAAACATATGACAGGTTCTTTAAATGTTTCTTCCTCATAATGATTATGTTGTTTTCTAATAATATTTTTCGCTCAACTTTATTTTTAATTATTATCTTAATATATTTAGCTGCATTCAAATTAGCTATCATTTTCCAAAAATTGGTATAGTTGCCTAAAAGCAAATGCTGAGTTATATTTGCTCGCATCTGATATACTTTATCATGAATAAATATTACATCATTCAGATCGATTACATTTTCCTTCTTTCTGAGAAACGGAAATACGTGCTGCATTAAAATGATGTCAATAAAATTTGATCGATTCGAGATTCATCTTTATTATCACTCATCTAATACAGCTTTTTTGCAGTGAAAATGATAATGTACTCTTGGTTTTTAAATATTTCACGGTATTTTTTCTTATTTTCAATATTTCTTGCTCAAATTCGATCATTCTGGTAATTTGATCTCGGAACAGTCCCGACGCAAAATTCATCCAATGATGCGAGATGAAGAAAATCATGTTCAAGTTCACTCCTTCAACCAATTAAAAAGCTACAATCTACTTGAAATAACATAAAACGGCTTTAATTCTTCTTTATGATGATAACTATCAATTTGTTTTTGGAACAATATATTCCTTGTGTTTTTCTGCAATTTTTTTCATATCGATTAATATTGTTTATAAAATTTATAAGCTACGAAACGATCTTATCGTATTTTTCACTTGCATAAAATTTTTATTCTAATATAGAACAGCAATAACAAAAAGTGCTTGGAGAATGAATAAATGGCCTACAGAAAATAAAAATAAAAGCTGCTCTATCCTTTCTATTATTCACACGGCATACTGCCATGCATATTCAAAAGAATAAAATAAAAAGACAACAGAACGAAAAAGAATAATATTATTTTGTGGAGTTAATCATGGTGAAGTATTATCACAAGGATACTTGTATTAAGTTTTGTGAAAAGAAAACATTTTTTGTGTCTAATAACTCATTACAATATCTTAAAAGCAATTCAAAAAGAATATTCTAGAAAATTTTCAGAGTGTCTGTGTCACAGGCACTGTCTTCGTATCTTCCATTTTCTTCTTGTCTTTCCTTTGTGTTTGTAGTCAATCTTCATTTAGAAAAACAAATGTACAATGAAATATAGATCGATTCGAAAACAGAATTATGATGCATTGATATCTGACTCTCAGATCATCTCCTATCACTTTTACATTATATGTTAGAGACTTCTCTGTTGTCACTTTTTTTCTTTCTTTCTGTTCACGGCTACAAGCCAACACGTAAATGTATATATATTTATTCGTTTTCTTCGAAATTAGTTGTTATTTTTTCTTTCGTTTTTTTTCATGTAGTTGACCTCATTAATTTTCTATTCACTTATTTAACTCAAACTAGACACAAATCTTGATACTTGCCCTTTTTTGAAACATAATTCTAATACATAACAAGAAAGATATGGATTTTGATTATAAAAAAAATAATACAAATGACTCAACTTTTATGATGAAAACGAAGAAGAATTTAAGCAGAATTGAAGTAATAATAATTTACCAAATTTCAATGCAGGAAAAAATCATGTAAACTCATGTCAAGAATGTTCGGCAGAAACCGATCGGATTTGATGAACTTCCGGCATATATCCGAAGCGGGATTCCAGAACCGTTTCCCATCTAGTTCCCGAATCTGGATTCAATCTTTGGATACGGTTGCTGTGTCCGGAACGGATTCCGATGATGATTTCATTAATCTTTTACCGACGATAGGATATGGGCCATATTCCATCGTTTCCCGTCTGGCAATGAAAAAACGAAACAGACACTTATAAATTCTTTATAGAGCTCGAGCTCCCCTAAACTGAATTTTTAATATTAAAACGCAGGTTCATATGTTGCCTGATTCGGACGTACATTGCAGCGATAATTTCTACTCAACCAACCGGCGATTTTTGTCGAAAGTAGACATTGTTCCTTCAGATTTTATTTATGTTTCACTTGTATAAACTCACTTGAATAAAAAACAAAACAAAATCAAAATATAATACTCGACTGAAACCAGACTTGTAATAGACTGTAATTCGAAAGCGTTAATTGATTGTAAACTCTTTTTAAATTCGGTAGTAAGCAGTCAAAGTCATTTTTGGGATGATCATTGTCGCTATGATAAATTTGAATAATATGAAAAATGATTAAAAGTGCATTTTCATAATTAAATTTCTTTCCATGATTTCCGATTTAAAACTGAATTACAAACTATTATCGTAAAAATCATGTGTCTTCACTGAAATCAATCAATTTATTCTACAATTCTGTAACACAAGCATATATCGCATGTATTTTCATATAAAAAATCTCTATATGTTTATTCAGCTATTTAAAGCTCATTCTCTTTATTTCTTTTGTTATCATACAGTGTTAATAGACATATTTATTATTTAAAAAAAGTACTCCAAAAATTTCATCGTTAATGTTGCACAATCAAATCAAACAAAATAAAATACATTAAAGATTATTAATAAAAACATGATACATTGAATATTATTTTTACCATCTTCAAAATAGGAATTATACACGAATTAATCTTTTCCTAATAAGACATTTATCATACTTAATTACACGGCAGTAGAGCTATTCTTTTACAAACTAATATTTCATACAGTAAAACAATATTTATCAATTATCTTTACATTTTTTCAAAAATATTTTCGAAGTCAATTAAATCATGATGTTGACGCTTATATATAGATATATATGCGTGTGTGTATTCATTGTCTTCGAATTACTACACTTCACAATCATCGCTACTTAGAACGATAAAATCATAGCTTTGCAACGATGAGGCATTTTAAAAGATGCATAATATTTTTCATCACCAGGTATAAAATTGAACATAATAAATTTGAGTGAGTAAGACAATTTATCAAACAATATCTTTTTTATAAAAACTGATCTCATTTTAACAACACGCAATACTTAGATAAAAAAAAAAATTTTAAAACTTCAAATTTTCCAAACTGTCTATTCGACAAGAAATATATTTCAATTAATAAAACTTCTATACTACTGCGACTAAACCGTAACTCATCTTCGCTAATCCTGATTCATTGTTTAATTAATACCACTATCCAGAATGACAAATAATGTCTATATTAAAAATACATAAAACATCACATGTCTCATACAAAGTAGAGTCAACATAAACCAAGAGGAAATATCACATTTTAATGTACTTCAATGTCCTTTAAAAATGCTTCGATACATTTTTCATGTTCTAAAATGGTCAAAAATAATCTGAAATACTTTAATATATTTAGAGATGATCTAAAAGTTGCGAAGCGATATATAGATAACTCTTCAGTGTAAATTTAATAATTTATTTATGGATGATTACTACGATCAAATTTTCTAGATAAGTGCTTCTGTATATGTCTGAATGCACGATAAGTTGCCGAAGTCCATTGTAGATTTATTGAATGCATTTACAGGACAGGTTAAGTTAGCAGTTAAATAAGTAATAAAAGGAAAAACCAATTAGAAAATGATTAATCTGTCAATCAGTAAGAAATAAATAGGATATATCTTGACAACCTAGGAAAATTAACACTTCTATTCAAAATGCTGAGATAAAAAACACAAAATTTGTGTGACTGAAAAAAGACGCAAAAGTGCCACATTTAAGTCTATTAAGAACTGCGCTAAAAAGTTATTTATGTACCCCTCTATCAGGCTGGCGTTTAGCTTTCAGGAGAAAATTCTCTAATTCACAGAAAAAACAATTTTCGTTGAGTATATCGAAGTTCAAGTTTCGTTGGTAGCTATCCATTATAAATTCAATTTCGTCATCTTTCTAAAAAAGTTGCATTATATTGAAATTTTTAAATATCAAAATCTCAATGACGTTTTTCGAAATACCTGATAGATTTTCTAAAGGCCTTCTCAGTAAGAATTCCTGTTGAACTTCACAAACTTACGATTAGCCACTCCCACTGTCAAATACAAAAGCACCAGAGCAAAACACTTTATAAGTTCACGAGTAGATATTGAAAACAACGTGTGTAATTATACATGTAAGAGTACAAACTTAACTTGACTCTGATGTTCTTTTGACTTTAGCACTAACAATCAGACACACAAACTCTTTTTAGTTTTTACCATGTGACTCTTCCTTCAGTCAATAGAATCTTTGCATCCTTGAAAAAGAGTACATATTGCTTTTTGTAATGAACCTACATGTCAAACAAGTTTGTATCCCTGATAAGGAGCATTGATTTGTCTTCTCATTCTAGAATGTTAAGCAGTATTGATTACTTTACTAGTGATATAAACTTGCACCGGATTGGAAGATTTTACTAAAGAGATTATAAATATTAGTACAGTAGTACAGTCAAACTAGTAACATTAATAATTGTATATTTCTGCTTGAAAGGTTTTGGAAACCAAACTCTTTGAGAGCATTTAATAGCTCATTGAAGTCTATCACTTGGGCATATACTCGATTCAAAAGCGTGGAGACAGCTAGGGGTGTTTCCTAGTAGACTTAATTCTACTTGAACAATCCCTAATTAGTCTCGAACATACTTAATTTTAATTAAAAATAGAAATGAACGGCTAGTCATTCGTCGGCGTCCCTTCTGGATGCCACTCACGACTAGCCGCTCCTCTGGGCATCCATATTTCATCATTCTTTAAAGCTTTCTCTATACGATCTGTCTCATTTATCCTTGCGTTCTCCCATTGTTCTGCACAATCAGTCTAGATACCCTAGTTGCACAACATTATTTACATGACCCACTATTAGATTTCTGATTCTGAGTACTTTTAAACATCCAGCCTGAAACTAATGTAACTCGTCAAGAACTCGACAGCGAAAGCTCCTCATTAGTTGAAATTTAGGCCTAAAAGGTGTAATTGAAAAAAAGCATAAGTTCGCGAGATTAGATGCGTTTGGAGAATATCCCCGGAAACTCGATTAAACGCTAAGAGAGCAAAACGTAGCAGATATATAGTGTTATACGTGAGGGACTGAAGGGATGATAGGGGTTGTAGGAGAAGTGGGGTTATAGGAGATATAGAGGGTATACGCGATATATCTCCTATACCTTCCATAACTCTTGTACCAACTATAGGCCATTAAGACATATATCCTCTGTCCGCGTTTTCACTTATGTTCGTCTTTCCGTGGCACCCTCATGGAGAGATACACCCTTCGTCTATGTTTCCGTCCTATATCTCCTATATCTGTTACGTTTGCTTTCTTAGTATTTAATCGAGTTTCCGTGGATATTCTCCAAATGCATCATATGGCTAGCGAACTTCTGATTCGTTGCATTTTCAGTGTAAGAAGATCTCAAATGTCCTAAACCTAATACTGAAAATCTATGATTGAGTCAATTTTTCTGCACCAACACATTCATTGGTTGAAAGCGCAACACCACAAACCTTTAGTAGATTGACTTCTTACTTCAAAAACTCTAACTGGTGAAGAAAATGAGCCCCAAAATATCCGATTATATGAAACCCAGAATCCAAAAAAATGCTTGGTTCAGTGTTGCGACGTCAAAAAAATTCTAATTGGATCCTTCTCAAGATTCCGAAAAACAGTTTTCTAATCTTGCGCGTAACTAACCTGGGCGCTATGACCTGGTACAAGTCAGCATACGCGCAAAATTCTATTAGTATTTTTCATATAACCTCGGTTTAGTGGAAACAAAAAATTATTTGAAAAAATTCAAAAAACTAACAACACCATTGCAATCCACGACCGAAAAAGCGCTTGGTCAAATTTTATAAAAAATCATTTTTTTCTTTAAAAAAAGCCTTTTTAGCAAAAAAAATTATTCGAAAAAATTCAAAAACTAATAGTACTATTGCATTCCTGGACCTCGAAAACCTTTGTTGAAATGTTAAGATTCGATTTTTTCAAAGTTAAGATTTCTTTTTGGTTCTTCTAAGAACAAATGATTTTTTGACCTTTGATCCGGCACACCCTCACACACACACAGACACATTTCACTTTTTTCCGTATCACTCTCTCTTCAGTCGAGGGAATAACTGGCCTGCGTAAATTTTCAAGCGTTTCACGCTGCATCTTGTAGTGTATATTGTTCTTTTAAATAGAACGTGTTAGATAATGAAAAAAGATGAGATAGAAAAAAAACGAATTTGTCTCTTACCAGAAAAAGCAATCTCGCTTTCGCAACGTTAAAATTCGATAGTTTAAAACTTTGTCTGCTTTAAGATCAAAAAGCGTAAGTATAGAATAAGCGATCCTTTAGAAATTGTACAACTTTTCACGATGCATCTTGTGGTATATTTTGTTTTTATAATACAACGTATTATATGATAATAAAGAGAACGCAAAAGTACCACACTCTTTATGAACTAATATAACCAGCACATATCCTAATGAAACAGATTTTATCAAAAGTTTACTATTATTATCAAATAGTATAGAAAAATCGAGTATTGTTTTCTCTTGAAGACTGTATAGAAAGGAAGTTTCTTTAACTTTATTATACGGCATTAATGTGTCACTTTCACTACTTTTTGTATGCTCTAAGTAACATAAAATGTGGTGAAACCGCATATTAATCATTAAAACTAATCAGCATGCGTAGGTTTATGCTTTTATCGTTATATGGAACTAATGTAATGTAACGATATTCATAGTTTCCTTCCATTTTTAACTAATTTTACTTAAGAATGTTGCCATAGAGACTTTTAATAGATTTTCTCAAAAATCGACCTCTCTCGTAGAACAACCTTGATTAACGGCTCATACTGTTTTTATCGAAATATTATTCAAATATAATTAATACATTTTTTAATATAAAATACATGTATATATATCAGTAAGTAAGACGTAAATTGTTATCATATAATAGATAATAATTCATTGCTACTTATTCAAACCAAACAATTAATAACATATTCAGATTTGTCATGAATATTTACACTGAAATTTTTATAAACTTGAAAGGATTTCGTTTGTATTTATGTCACCATTTAGAGTTAATTGTCTTATGTACGTATAATGCAATTCAGAGGAAAAACTTATTAGAAAATCAATCAACAAGATGAAGTTAGCTTGGATGGAGATATAATCAATTCGAGATTCTTTCCAGTTTATAAGAATTCTGACTGGAGTTTTTCGCGATAAATCTGAATATGTTATTGATTGTCTGATTTGAATAAGTAATTATGAATTATTATCTATCTTATGATAAAAAATTCATATTCTTTTGTTTATATACTTACGTACATATATTTTACATATAAAATAAATTAACTGTATATGAATTATATTTCTATGAAAACAATATTGATCATTGATTAATCTAGCGTCAAAATGATTAGCAAAAAAGCTTTAGAAATCCTGAAAATTTCCATGAATTTTAACGAAGGGACTATCCCAAGGGAAAACGGTGGATTGCTGGGATTGTCAATCTATGAGCAATCCATGCAAATCCGAAAAATCCCAAAATCCAAGCACGTCGTTCTTCTATGAATGACACCAATTCGAGCTGAAACTCTTCTCATATATAGATTTCATGACTCATAGAAAATCCTAAAAGTGTCACTGCGAACAAATATTTCCTTCTAGAAATATTGAGCTTGGAAGAAAACTGAATTTTCTTATAGGTGTTGGAATATGAATACTTCTTACAAGTTCATTATCTTGAGAAGAAAACATCCGTTAGCACTGAAACTTTTACAATATTTTAAGGACTACAAAACCTATATATAAACAAAAATTCAGACGGAAACTCCATCATTTTCATCGATTTAAATTTTCGGATTGTCAAAATCTCGAAGTCTCGAGCAATCCGAAAAACAAACCTGAATTCCGCAATCCGCCATTTCTCCTTGATTGCATGCCAAGATTTGCAACTTTTTTTGAATACAGCTGTATACATGTACTTGACTTGAGCCAACTTACCCTAATGTAAAACTACATAGATCATTTTTATATCACTATCACAGTATAGTGAATATCCTTATTTAACTAAACGCGATCTGTGCCAACCCCAATCTACATAGATTATTTCAAAGATGCCGAAAAATTTGAATATCCAGGAAGTTGGAATTTACCATGTCCTCGAATACCATAGAAAATGAGGGAAAAAAAGGCATCACGTTTACCTATGTTCTATCACATATAAGAGGCAATTAAATATATATTATTTTACTTTTTTCTTACATTACTGCTGTCACAAAAGCGTCATCACTATGAAAAAAACCATTTTGTTAAAACAAAGTGAAGTGTTGATAATGACAGTATGGTTTTGTTTCAATTGACGTTGTTCAAATAGTATCAAAAAACAACAAGTTGGAAAAAAATCAATTGTAAAAACTATATATACACGTATTTTATTGCTTTTCAAATAAAAGAGCGAACAATTCGAGAAAAAAAATATCTTTTTTTATTCTGGATAAAAATGACTTTACAATTACAAGGTGTTTCAACAAATTTCATTTGGATGATTTCAAACACCGCTACACAATATCTCAATCAGCTTCCTGTAGAAGACAAGAATAATTCCTTTGCCAAAATTCTTACTTATGTTTCATCCATGAAGATTATAAACAAAAATTCTTGCCAAAAACAATCTGCATACGTACATTTCCCAAAGATAAAGAATGCATTTGATTCTATCGCATAGATAAAGTCATTTATAATTCATTAAAAATGTCATTTGTTATTATTATTATTCAATTCATAAAATTATATATTGTATGGAAAGAAATTTCTAAAGCAGAAAATTTACATAAAGATGAAATAAAATTTCAAGAAATTGAACAAAATATCGAAGATTTTCGACGAATT
This sequence comes from Macrotrachela quadricornifera, assembly GCA_022393335.1. Classification (NCBI taxonomy): domain Eukaryota; kingdom Metazoa; phylum Rotifera; class Eurotatoria; order Philodinida; family Philodinidae; genus Macrotrachela; species Macrotrachela quadricornifera. The sequence continues at coordinate 262,123 of JAJEKB010021880.1, read as the reverse complement.
TGTGATGAACTAGCTGAAATAATACGGACACATGATCTTCAACATTTATCTACGGTTGTTCGTAATACAATTAATACATACAATCAAACAAAATCATTAATCAATCAGTTATATATTACAATTAATGAATCCGTTCAACGATTGGAACTTTATAGTTATACCGGTTTGGATACAGTATTGAATCTTACAATGGCAATTGGAAATGCAATTCAATTGTACGGCGTTATTCAATCGATATCTTCACGTATTTTTATTATAGGTAGCGTAATGATACTTGGTTTTGGGATGTTAGCCATTGGTAATCGAAGAGCATATCATGTGACCCAGACAAGATTGCATGAATTACGTCACGATCTTTTACATTTACAATTCTTGGAAAATGAACTCGAAAAGATTTATAAAAAACTCTAACTATTCAAGATTTAACCAGAACAATATTAATTAATTTGAAGAGAATTTTCAAATAAATAAAATTTATTCTCTGTCAAAAGATCATTTACATAGCATGTACACATTTTAAATGCATTTTATTAATCTTTAAGGTGTCAATCAAATACAATTGAGAAAAAGTAAAATAATATTACAGTATAGATTTTCTGCGATAAGATAAGACTTGAAAATGAAAGAAACCATATAACACTAGACTGATATAGTGAATCTTTTGAGTCCTTCATTGTATGGTCTATAGGTATTACATACGTTTAGATAGCATTCACAACATATATATGTCGTGCCAAAGTTACACTGTTTACTGAGGTTACAACTTCGTCAATGCGTATCATCGAAGTTTCACTTCGACAAACATATTTTGCCGAAGTTACTGTGAATGATAAAATAAATATAAACTGTCAAGAAATCAACAATATCTTTCGTATTATATCTTACGAATTATTTTTTTCCATCGAAACAAGTATACAAAATTTATTTTTGAATACTATGACAAATATATTAGTGTTTCAGCAAGAATAAATATTCATTCGATTTGTACTTTTACGTATTTACCGTGATACAGATCGAAAAAGGAATTTGCTAGATGGTAAAGTTTATTAATGGCCACCATGGTTGAGTGGTTACGTTGCTTGGCACGTACCCACAAGGTACTGTGTTCAAACCTCAGTACCATCATCCATGGAATGAACGTGGGCAAGTCACTAACGGCTAACGAGGGAACCTCGTCAGGTGCCCCCTTCCGATTTCAAAGAATTTTTGTCTATAGATACACTTTGGTTCCCTAATAAAAGCCCTAAAATGATTTGGGTTCCTAGTACTTCCTTCAAAAGCTATGGATATTTTATTTTTGCTCCTATATAGCATAACATACAATATTTAGGGAAGATCAGCACTTTCACTTTCAGACACAAAGTACAAGAGAAATAGAAATTTTTGTATGAAAAGATAGAGAAAAAATTTTTCTATCTAGTAAAACTTGAATGAAGCTGAAAATCGAAGCTTACTACATCATTGAACCTTGAATAAGTTGTTTCAGGCAGGTATTTTTTGTACTCCAATGGTTTTCAATCGTGTTATCATGATTTGAGTAAAATTTAAATATATATTTTATGCATAGATCGATAGAGGATTTCAAGCTCTACAACGTTTCTATGGGCCATATTAGCTGATTTGGTTTCTTGGAAAAAGATAGAAGCCGTTTTCTGTTGTTGCCCATGGAGAACTCACTATGGGACCATCTATGTTCGCCTAGGAAACATTTATCTTTTTCCAGGAAGCCAAATTAGCCAATATGTTCCATAGAAACGTTGTAGAGCTTGAAATTCTCTATTGGTCTATGCATAAAATATATATTTAAATTTTACTCAAATCATAATAACACGATTGAAAACCATTGGAGTACAAAAAATACCTGCCTGACACAACTTATTCAAGGTTCATTGGTGTAGTAAGCTTTGATCTTCAGCTTCATTCAAGTTCTACTAGATAGAAAATTTTTTCTCAATCTTTTCATACAAAAATTTCTATTTCTCTTTTACTTTGTGTCTAAAAGTGGAAGTGCTGATCTTCCCTAAATATTGTATGTTATGCTATACAGGAGCAAAAATAAAATATCCATAGCTTTTGAAGGAAGTGCTAGGAACCCAAATCCTTTTAGGATTTTTACTAGAACACTAAAGTGTATCTATAGACAAAAATTCTTTGAAATTGGAAGGGGGCACCTGACGAGTTTCCCTCGTAAGTTGTCTAAAATGATTCATTCCACATGAGTTATTCGTGCTAACTATACCTTTAGTCAGTATGTTGAACGGAAGAGGGTGCAGATGCCGCCGTCTGTAAAAAGAAAAGACGATAGAACGCGGCTGTATGTGGAAAACTAGTTATAATAACTGCGGCCGATCCCAACAGGTGATAAGTCTATGGAACATTATTATTATTATTATTATTATTATTATATTATTAAAAATTATTCACATATGAAGCAATTATGTTGAGAGAGAAAGAAGAGATCAATCCATTATTACACTTAATTATTGAAAGGGAGAACAAATTGATTTCTACGTCAGAGATCATCAAAAATCATTAGAAACCAATGAAAAGCATATTCGAAAAAGAAGGTTAGAAATCGAATTCTATTTACTAAAAATGAGTCTTGAGGAGGTGTTAAAATAAAGTACAAACCCATCGATGGATCCCATTTTAGCGAAAGTGTTAAATTTAAGAATTTGAAAGTAGATATCTGATATCTGATTTCTGGTGCTTTTTTAAATTTATAAGTAGTATAAGATGTTCAATATATTGTATTTGAAGAATATTTTTGAAATTTAAAAATTTTCAAAGCAAATTTTTGATATCTGTTTTCTGTTGATATACATGAATCTTTTATCAAAATATCTGACCTTCTTCTTAAAAATCGGATATCAGCAATCAGACATTTAGTGAAAATAGGTACCAATTTTAAATTTATCATGACCTCAATCGAACCATAGAATTCCATGCAGATGAATATTAATGGTACAACATCATTCAGAAATATAGTTGCTGTGAAGATGATGTTTATTGGAAAAAGAGAAGACATATACTCAAGCAGAAAGACACCAGCAATCTGTACTCTCAAAAAGGAAGAGAAAGAATGTGCGGGCGATGAAGAAAAACAAACAAAGCATATGAAAGATGGAGAGAAATGTATACGCATCTGAAAAAGGAAAAATGTGAAAGGAGTATGAATGCGAAACAAATGCATGGGGGAAGAAAGAGAGTGTATCATGTCCGATGGACCTGACAGTTGCCAACTATAATTTATTTATATTTCTGTTTGATTCGTTTCTACTTCTTTTTTATCGATTTTTCTTCTTTCTTCACTTTTCTACTTAATAAACAATTATGAAAATCACAAACATTTTTTCATTTTGACAGCCTAAGCAACAGTCGAAATGCGTCGAATGTAGCTTGGAATCATCCTTGTAAACTCACCCTTACCCTGACGAAGCAAAATCGTTAAAAAAAGTTACTTTTTTTTGAGGGAGACTGAATTTTTTCTATGGTGAAATATAAAAAAAGCAAATGAAAAGAACAAAAAAAACGTGTATTCATGTTTGAAATTTAATCCAATATTTGTTGAAATCGCTTCATCAGTACGAAAAACACTTTTATTATTTTGTTTACCAACTGAATCTGTAAAAAAAAAATCCTAAGTAAAATTATATATGGATATGTTTTTTTTTTGGTTAAATTCAAAATAAACTAAAATTAGAGTAAGTAAAAGCTTGAAAAACAGTTGAGATCTAGTTTAAGTTCGAATTAATGATAATATACAGTTTATCCATCGATCTAATATAAAGTAGATATGGATTAACCTTTTAGAAATTATTATTCATAGTAATAGGAACAAATGCGTAAATTCTTGCTTTTGATACACATAAAATTATCGTTTCTCTGACTAGAAAATTAAAATTTTAGTGTTCATTTTACTATTTACAAGTTTAACCCTTTTCAGCCGGTTATTATCAAAGGGCAACATCGACCAATTAAGTATCGAAGCGAATTTGTTTTAAAACAATGCTTTTTTTCAGTCTCTGTCATAGCAACAGTATTAACCATAGAGGAGATAATGTTTTTAGTAATTGATGATTGGCAGCCGACTGAAAACAAATATTAACAGGAAGAAAAAAATAGTTGAATAGTGTACGCATCCGGTCGAAAAGAGTTAAAAAGCAATACGAAATTTTTGATGAATTTATACATTAGTACTTATAGAAGATTAATCTTATTCTGTACAATTTAGTTTTAGATTACAGTTAAACACTAACAATATCTTCATAGAGATGCCAATGATGATACTAAATTGCTCAAATCAAGAACAAAAGACTAAGAAAATGATTAGCTCGATTGAACGTTCAAAAGAACGATGGAGTTTTCAAAGTTTTCTTCTTGTTTGGCTCGACACAAGTATTGATCAAACAAATGAAGAATTTCACAATGCTATTACCCATCTACGTCCTTATGTCAACGACATCTACAAATTTTCGAACGTTGATGAATGCATCGGTTTACTCAATGAAACAAAGCATGAGAAAGTATTTGTAATTATTTCTACTTTGCTCGACCAATCTACAATGTCCTTCATTCATGATTTTTCGCGAGTTGATTCTATCTTCATCTTATCTCAGAATAGTCTAAATAACAAGTCAGAGATTACGTATTGGACCAAAGTGAAAGGTATATACAACGATAGTGGTGCCTTATGTAAATCACTTATATCGATTGTACGACATTGTGATCATAACACAATTTCTATCAGTTTTGTTGATGAAGATGAAATATCCAGTTGTGATCTAAATGAAATAGACCCATCATTTATGTATACACAAATTCTAAAAGAAATTCTACTCAATATTGATCACAATGAACAATCTATTAAAAATTTTATTGCATACTGTCGTGCTCAAATCGGCGATAGTGTCGCACAGCAAAGTACTATCAATAAACTTGAAGAACAGTATCATCTTCAGTCACCTATCTGGTGGTACACCTACGAATCATTTCTATATTCGATGCTTAATTGGGCTCTACGTACTCTAGAAGCGGGTACTATTATCAAGATGGGTTTCTTCATTCACGATCTTCATCGACAAATTGAACAATTACATGCTAAACAGTGTGGTAGTCGAGATACACCGCTGATCGTCTATCGAGGACAAGGTTTATTGAAAAAGGATTTTGAAAGATTGCTCAAGACAAAAGGTGGACTAATGTCGTTCAACAATTTTCTGTCAACTAGTAAAGATCAAGCCGTTGCTTTCACTTTTGCTGATAGTAATCGTGATAATCCTGATCTGTTAGGCATTCTTTTCAAAATTACTATCGATCCGTCAATATCAACAGTTCCTTTTGCATCTCTAGATGACATTAGTCACTTTCAATTAGAAGAAGAGATTATTTTCTCCATGCATACAGTTTTTCGTATTGAAGATATAAAGAAACTTGGTGATAGTGATCAGTTGTGGGAAGCCGAACTCAAACTAACGGATGATACTGATCCACTACTTAATATGCTGACAAAACGTATGCAAGAGGAAATTTCCGGACCAACAGAACGGTGTCGACTTGGTGTTTTACTTACTAAACTAGGTGAATTTAATAAAGCTGAGGAGTTTTACCAATCATTGCTTGAAGACAACACACTTGATATCAGTGAGAACGTAAATATTTGTTGCGATCTTGCACATGTTAAGCACTGTCAAGGGTACTATGCTGAAGCCATAGCGTATTATGAACAAGTCATTACCTTCTTGGAGAGAATTGCTTCCACAGACGATCACAGCTTTGGCTGTTGCTTCACCGGTCTCGGGTTGGTATATATGAGCTTGGGAGAATATTTGAAAGCAGTTTCATATTATGAACAAGCATTAGCGTATACACAGAAAACATTTTCTCCAGATTATCTTAATTTAGCTACTATATATAACAACCTTGGCTTGGTGTATAAAGAAATGGGTGAATATCAAAAAGCACTCTCCTTTTATGAACAAAGCTATGAAGTACGCCAAAAAAACCTTCCTGCAAATCATCCTAATTTAGTTGATTCTCTCTTAAACATTGGATTACTGTATAGCGAAATGGAAGAGCAAGAAAAGGCTCTGTCTTATCATCAGCAAGCAGTACAAATCATAACGAAATCTCTTCCTCGAAAACATTATGCGCTAGCTGATTGTTACAACAATATTGGCTTGATATATACGAGAATGGATGAACCTTCCAAAGCGTCTTCATATTATGAAAAAGCTCTCGAAATCTATCAAAACGTTTTCTCTTTGAATCATCCGACTTCGGCAATTTGCTTTAGTAACATGGGTTTGGTCTATCATCATATGAGCGAATATTCAAAGGCCCTTTCATATTACGAAAAAGCGCTTGAAATTCGCAAGAAAAATCTTCCTGAAAATCATCCAGATTTAGCCATTTCGTACAACAATATTGGTGGAATTTATAGTGAAATGGGCGAGTTTTCCAAAGCATTCTCATTCCATGAACAAGCGCTAGAGATTTGCCGAAAAAGCCTTCCTCAAGATCATCCGCTGTTCATTTTATCTAACCACCGACTCGCTGAAGTATGCGATAAGATGGGTGAATACCAAAATGCTTTGACATTTAATGAACAAGCAATAGAAATTTGTCAAAAAAGACATCCTGTAAACTATTCTGATTTGGCCAGTTCTTACAATAATATCGGCTTGATATATTTTCATCTGGGTGAATATTCCAAAGCACTTTCGTTTTATAATGAAGCACTGAATATTCGACAAAAAAATACACCTAGAAATTATTCCATTTTGTCTGATTCTTACAACAATATCGGTTTGGTGTACTCTCACTTAGGTGAATACTCCAAAGCGCTTGCGTTTTATAACAAAGCACTGGATGTTAAACAAAAAAATTTGTATCCCAATTATCTTAGTTTAGCTTTTTCTTATAACAATATCGGTGGTATATATTTTAAGCTGCGCAAGTTCACAGAAGCACTTTCATTTCATGAAAAAGCATTGGAAATTCGTGAAAGTCGTCTAAATTCCAATCATCCTGATTTAGCTACCTCTTATAATCATATTGGTGGAATACATAGAGAGCTCCACGAGTACTCTAAAGCCTTCGCGTTTTATAAAAAAGCACTTGAAATTCGCATAAGAAGTTTACCTTCAGACCATCCAACATTGGCTATTTCATATGATAACGTTGGAGCAGTTTATGGTGATCTAGGCGAATGCTTAAAATCTATTTTCTTGCACAAGAAAGCACTGGAAATTCGTGAAAAGACTCTACCGTCAGATCATCTCGACATAGCTATTTCTTACAATAACATCGGTATGGCATATAAAAATATGAGCGATTACACGCACGCTCTTGCCTTTTATGAAAAAGCACTTGAGATCGAACAGAAAATTCTTCCTAGTGATCATTCGTATTTGGCTGGTCTTTATCATAACATGGCTGTAGTATATGACAAGATAAACGAATCATCCAAAGCAGCTATGTTTTATGAACGGGCGTTTGACATCGTTAAACGCTCCTTTTTATCTTCGGATCATGATCATTGTTGAAAATTGTAAAAAACCCGAGGTTATAAAAAAAACTAGCAAGATCCCATGCATACTACATGGCTTGCTTTTCCTAGAAAATATTGCATTTGTATTTTACCTTTGGCCTGATAGTCGACAATGAGGCACTGCACGTTATGTATACAGACAGATCTCATAGGCTTATGTTCTTGTAGTCCTATCTTCATACAGCATTCTATTCCTATGATTCTATCTTTTATAGCGTATTTCCTAACAGTCATATTCCACACTGTCTTGGTTTCCTTATAATCCTGTAATCTTTCCCCTACTCTCCTACGGTCGTTTTCTCTATATCTCTATAGCCTCATCTCCTATAGCCCTATTCCCCATAGTCCTGTTTCCTAGCCTCTATAGCCCTAACGTCTATCCCATACTCCATATAATACTACTGTAGTACCTACTCCTATTCTCTATTCTTACCGTTAATCTCTATAACCTATAATCTTATTCTCTATTCTTTGTCTCTATTCCTTCTTCCTATCGCCTATATATATTCCTATAATCCTACCCTCACTCTCATCCTCATCCTCAAGAAATTAAAATTCTTGATTTCTCCTATAGTAGAATTTTAATTTCTATTGCAACATATCCATTTCCAATTCAGGTAATTTCTCTTGACAATGACTTATATAGATTTCCTTGATTATTTTTAACTTGCTTCATTCGATAAAATCGAATTTTGAAGAAAGATGTCAATGGTTACGTGAGTATTAATATAAAAAGAGAAGATAACATATGATACCAAATATAAAGTCCCAAACTTAAGATTAAGAGAGAACTCTTTTAATGGATTAAAATCTGTTAAACTCATATTTTGCAAAGAAATCAGACTCGATGCATCTAGGAAAATCTACAAAAGGATTTCTACTCAGGTTATTCTTCTTGAGTGAGCACATGTTTTCTGAGCTTTCTGTCTTATTGTAAGTAGTAGTTTCAAAAAAGACTCAAACGATTGAATTTAGATTTGAAGCTTTATTCATACATACGTGAATATACAACTCTCAGAACTAGCAAGAGTGTTCTAAAGGTTTTCGTTTAAACGAATATTTTTTCCCGAGATACTAACTTTTTGAGAAAATTTTCTTCATCATCTTGTAAAATAAGAATTATGTTTGAAAATGTATTAATTTTCAAAAGCAAATATTTGTTTTGAATGAAATTTTTGGAGCCCTATAGTGATCATGCGACCTATCTGCCGCAACCGCTAAAACTATTAGAATACTTCGTGTCTGCATACGATCAGTTCTTGACTGCTGTCATTGAAATTTCTTATAAATAGCCTCTATATGCATTTTATAGCACAGGCTTCTCTTTTCAAGAATATTTGTTTCAAACTATAATAGAAAAAAGTTTAAAAAGATGTCTTTTCACTGATCCAGAGTTATCAGCTCAAATTGCTCTTTGGTTTCATTTTTAGCATTTACGACCGAGGAAAAAATTGAAAATAAATCCAATTGAACAATTTTAGTACTCACTATATATTTGGACTGGGTTTATATCAATATGTTTTCTTTTTATATATTGTTCAATTTTTCTAAGAGGTTATCAATTAAAAATAATGAATATCTGACATTTCACGATAGTCATTCAGTTAAATCTTTTGAGAACAGGAAATGTTCATTTGATGTTTGCTAAATAAAAAGGAGATACTCTGTGAATCTGTACTATCATAAATATTTACAGTATAAGACTTATTCTCATTCCATTAAAATCTATATTTACAAGCTTGCAGTTCATGAGTTAGTTCAATTGTAAATTAAAGAAAGATATAGAATTGTAAGGATTCCATACTTTGATAGATGTGACGATACGATTTTTTAAAAGAGAAAGATATTGTACTTTTTGCACTTAAAGAGTATAACAAACGTTGTTGTCTTCTTCTGAATTCAAGATAATCATATTGACATCTATTATCAAAAGAAAAACTTCTTATTTTTCTGACAACTCAATTTTTTCTTAATCCAATTTTTTGTGGTCAATTTCCAGCATCTGGTATTCCTTTCCTATCACCATATCGTATTGAATGACTTTGGGAACATGAATTAGATTCAACTATATTGATATGCTAGATCGAACGACTATTGCACAAATACTAACAATTACAGGAAGTAATAAAATTTGAAGAAATGGTAAGTATGTAGTATAAAAGTACATAAAAGAAATTTCTACTGCTTCTACAATTTATAAACAGAATGTGTGACATCTTTTTCATGCATTCATCTTCTTATTGTTATCATTTTTCATTTCAAAAGAATGAAAACAACTTTTTACGCTTGAAGCATAAACAAGTTGTGCACAGTCTGCCATATAGGAACATCTATTTTTGTTAAGTAAATGGTTAAATTAAATACATAAACAATTTTAGATACTTCCTACAACTGAGACACCTACTCTTCTTGATTAGCACACTTCATCTACTTATTTCTCAACCTACGAGAGACCATTTCCAAGTATATAATCGCATTTCGATTGATATTATATTCATTGGATAAGGCCTGTTAACAAAATGAAAGGTTTATCTTGGTTTGCTTGTATAGGTCTTTGGACTTGGTGGAAAATCGAATGTTTAGTGAATTTTGTTTGAAATAACCGTGATCTATCTCAGCTTCAGCAAAAAAAGCAATTTTCAAATTGTAATCTGAAACTTTGCACAGATAATGGCTTCAATTAGATCAGTTTGTAAAGAAAATTTCAGTACTTTTGAATTAAGTCTCATCGAAACATAAATTGTTCGAAATGTCCATGTTAATATCTATGTTTTATATAATATCTGACAAAATGCCTATATTTTAAAAAGCTTACATCTCAGTTAAGAGTACCCCCTCTTTTTTGATGATTTTTATATCTCAAAGACGGTATAGTCCAATGGAGCTGAAATTTTTATGGTAGATAGACCATTTAAAAAGATGAGACACATGTTCGAGGAAAAATTTTTCTGAGATCGTTTTCATGGTTTTTTTGTGGAACCTACTGGCTTTCCATAGGTTCTCATCTTGCAGTGGGACTTGTATATTAAACCTTGTCTGATTTGGCTGAGAATTTTTTTGAAGATACCTACGATCATATCTTAGAGGTAATTTTCAGTTTTTTCAAAAAACTTACCATCTTTTATTTTTATAAAAAACAAGTAAAAGTTTTCGGCAGAACCAAGTTTTTGACCTTCGGAACCCTGTAAATCCTAATGGAGATATCAGAAATGAAAACCGTCGATTCTAATTCTGGAGAATAGTTCAAAGTATCTATGATAAAAATTTCAGCTCGATCGAACAATGTTAAAAGAAAGTTGTTCCTTGCACAATCGTGTGACTTGGATGAAAATGCAGTTTCTAAGAAAACTGAAAAACAAGTTTGGGAACAGTCTGATTTTTTTTTCAATATTTTTATGAGCAACTTTTCATTTAGAATCCACTGAGCATATTAAAAAAATCTTTTTTTTTTTGACAGAAGCTTTTAGTGGGCACCTGATGGCAATTGAATGGTGTGGTTGATCGATATCATTTAAACGACGATCGAAATACCAACACATGATCTATCTACAGCGCATATAAACAAAAAATAATTTTCCAAAAAGTTCGACAAAAAAGGACGGGAGAGTATCCTTAATTGTATCTGAATTATATTTCAATAAAAACAATATTGATCATTGATTAATCTCGCATCAGAATAATTATCAAAAAAGATTTCCAAATCCTGAAAATTTCAATAAATTTTAACGAAGTGGCTATATTGACTGGCGACATCTCGTGAACGCAGTTATAACCTTGTGTCATCAAGTTCAATTCTAAATCGTAAGTAATTGATAAAATCTTTATTTCTCTAAATAAGATTTCATAGGGACAAATACTTTATATTAGAAGAATAAGATCATCAATCTTTATAAACAAATATGTACCGTATTGAAAATAGTGCATCACACTTGGAAACCATTCCTCATTAGTCATTCATACTTATGCTATTATCAAGTTCAGCATTATATATTGAATTATTCATGCAAAGTCTAAGAAATACGCTAAAGTTAATTTTGATTAGAAAATTATCATAATGATATGTTCATTAAAATGAGTTTTTTTTTTTTATTCTTGAAAATGTCGTAAAAAGATAAGTATAATAATGATGAATGAATAACCCTTGTTCTTTTTTTTCTTTTTATGTTTAATTATTCTAATTAATAATTTCCTCTTTAATAATATATATATATTCTTTTTTAAATAAAAACACGCATAACTTTTCATCTATAAATTAATGTTCCATTAGTCTTCTTTTTTATATATTTTTCCGACATGAAATATATTCTTATTTTTATTGTATTTAAGTACATTTTATATAATATAAAGAGATGAAGAAAAATTCAAATAGAATTTATAGATTTTTATCTTTTTTTTTCAATAAAAAATAATTTATTATTTTAAATTAATTTTTAGTCATTAAAATAAATAATGTCATTATTATACATTGGACAACAATTTACAATATATAGTGGTTTTTGTCTTCTTATTGGAGGTATAATTGGTAATGCAATGAATATATTAATATTTTCAAGTGTACGTAACTATCGTATAACACCTTGCACATTTTATTTTCTTATTAGTTCAATATATAATATAATTCATATAACAATTAATCTTACTAATCGTATTATAACAGTAGGATATGGAATTGATAATATAAATAATTCAAACATTTGGTGTAAATTTAGACAAATATTTCTTAGTAGTTTCAGTATGGTATCAATATTTTGTTCATGTTTATCTTCAATAGATCAATATTTAGTATCATCAAAAAATGTTTATCTTCGTCATTATAGTAATATTAAATATTCTCATAGAATTGTTTTTATTTTAATAATTATATCTTTTATTCATGGAATTCCTATTTATTTATTTTATGATATATCATTAATTAGCAATATTTGTACACCAATAAATAATATTTTTTCAGTTTATGTACTAATATATCTCCTTGGTATTGTTTGTATAATACCAATATTAATAATGATTATATTTGCTTGGTTAACTTATAAAAATATTCATCAAAGACGAGTTCTTACTCAATTAAATATTGATCGTCAATTAATAAGAATGACTTTAATTCACGTTGGTCTGGTTATTATTAGTTTTGTTCCATATGCTATTTATAATATTTATACATTGATTACAGATGATATTATTAAAGATACAGATAGAAAATTGAAAGAATATTTTGTATATACAATTATTAGTATGATAACTTATCTATATTATGCTGTATGTTTATTTATTTATTTTTTGTTATAAAGAATTTAATGGATTTTTTATTGTTTTTTTTCTTTTCTTAGGGAAGTTGTTATATATTTTTGATATCATCAAATCGTTTTCGTCAATCAGTAAAAGAACGAATATTATTTTGGAAAAGAAAAAATCAAATAAATCCACATTAAAGATATGGATTTTTCTTTTGTTATCAATATGAAATATAATTACAAATTGAACCAATCATTTTCAATAATTATAATTCGTTTCTTCAAGGTCAAAATTTGTTTACATCGTAATTTATCTATCAATATGAATAAGATAAGAAAGGACTGTATTATACCTTACTATTTGCTTGTTTCTTCTATCAATTTAAAAGAAAAATGATTTATGCATCAATGATCAGTATAATAAATGACGCATACATGCATACATACTCTTAACCTTTTAATTAGATTTCTTTTTGCGTTCGTTTAAAATTACGCATGATATATTCATCCATTTTTTTTTGCTGTCAATTATTAGATATCGATCATTACATGATTACTTTTTTTTCATATAATAAAAAAAAACTAATTTATATATCGATGATCAATAAAGTAAATAAAATATAAAAACATTCTAGAATGAAGCAATTGATTATTTTTTGACTTTCATCAGTCTTCGACGTTTTTTTTTATGGTAACTATAAATGATCTTTTTAGAGATAAATAGCCTTTGCGAATAATTGAACTTCTATAGCTTTGGTTAATTAATTTCGACGATATGGGAAAATCAGTTTACTTGCGGAAAAATTCTAAGTATCAATTACCGATTATGTTGATATTTTGCCTATAGACTAGATAAAGGTTCATGACTTGTTGATCAAGAAGCCATAGAATCGTATTCATTTAGTTTTTACCTAATCTCAATAGATCGTAATTATAGGTAAAATATCAACCCAATTGGTTATCTATTTCTACTTGATCCGCTTATTTAAACTTAAAAATACAATATGTCGATTCATAAATTCTATTCTCAAACAGTAGTTATTCATAAAAATTTTTGTAATTTTTACTTGTCATTTGTGTTGATAATGGGCTGCTGATCAATCTGAAATATTGACAAAGATTTTTCAAATAAATTCAAAGAAAAAATGATTAATGAATTTATAAACGTAATTATAGACATTTTTTAAAATAAACACAATTATATCTTCCTAAATATGTTCTACGACATGGGTCTATCACTATTAGTTTTATGTGAATCAATATGTATTCGATGTATTCATGTCCTGAACAGATTAACTGAAAGGAAACATATATACATGACGTAATATGAATAGACAAAAAAAGGTTTGAAAGATTAATTATAGCTGAAAAAATACAGTTATTTTTAAAAACAATTTGAAAATCTCTCGTTCACAAAAGATATATATTTTTTCTTAATTGTTGTCTTCTCATAGATTGAACTGACTCTTATGGATGATAGTATTACATCGATCAATCGCTCATTCTCTAAGAAGAATGTTTCCGTCAATTCAAGCAAAAACGTGATTTCAACTGTAAATGATAGAAGAAGTATTGCCACTAGCACCAACGATCAAATAATGTCAAAGACAACCCAAGAGGCTAAGTATACAATTTTCTTTGTAATATTAAACATGACTTCTGTTGTTGTATACTAGAAAATGTGGCTGCTGGCCAATAGAGAGTCCAACAATTAATACTACCTTGGGATTTGTTATGTGCACGAGTATAGTAATACTTATCAGTGTACTAGTAGTTTATTTTGCTACAATAAAACAACCTGGTATGTCCTGTTTATTTTACATTCTTCATATTCAACATGATAAATTGTAAATTAGTACTAAGGAGAGATATTAGTCAATACAATAATCATCATCAATCTAGCTAATATTTTGCTTATTAATCGGAACCAGTTAGACTAGAAAATAACTATACATATATGGTTTATCACTCTGCTATTTTGTATTAAAATACATTTGTGATAAGCTACATTGAGTAACAAATAAAAAAGTAGAGGATATACTGTATTAGCATAATATGAATGAGTAGGAGCAAAAATTTTTGTTGTTGTATTAGATTTGGAAAAAATGGTATGTCACAAAAGAACTTGTAGGATATAGAATTATTGTGACAATTCCATATTTTATCGCAATGCATTTCCTGAATAAATCCTTCTATTAAAAACGACTATGCTCAGTAGGATCTGATCATAATAACCTTATTGTGTTATTTAGACCAAAAATGTGAGCTTAAGTTCAAATCAACAGATCCAAATCCCATTGAATATTACTATGGTCCAAGATCAGTCGCTATCGGAGATTTCAACAATGACACTTGGCTTGATATGGTTGTTGTCAATTTTGTTGTTAATAATATAGTTATTTATTTTGGATCTATGACTGGCAGTTTTGCAAGGCAAAATACGTATTCAACTGGTCTTGATTCTAATCCATATGTGATCACTACTGCCGATTTCAATAAGGATCACCAATTGGATATTGTAGTAGGAAATTTTGGCACCAATAACATTGCTATATTTCTTGGATTTGGAAATGGATCTTTCGCAAGTCCAATGGATCTTTCAATTGGTCCCTCTCGTCCAATTTCGCTTAATGTGATTGATTTCAACAATGACACATTAGTTGATATTGCTACCGTCAACTATGGCACTCATAGTATTAGTATATTCTATGGATATGAAAATGGAACCTTTTCGAATCCAATTACATATTCGACAGGCTATGATTCTCTTCCATCTTCTTTGGCTGTTGGTGATTTCAATAACGATAACTATTTAGATCTTACTGTTGCCAATTATGGCACAAATAATATTGGTATACTTTTTGGACAACAAAACGGCACTTTTACTAATCAAATAATTTTTTCAACTGGTTCCAGTTCTCATCCATGCTCAATTACTGTTGGCTTTTTTAATGACGACAGCTTCCTCGATATCGCTGTCGCTAATCAAGGAACTAATAATGTAGGCATATTTCTAAACAATGGTAATGGGACTTTTGCAAAACAAACGATCTATTCTATTATTTCTGCTTCTCCATATTCGATTGGTGTTGGTGACTTCAACCAGGACAATCGATTAGATTTGGTCATTATCAATAAAGGTCAAAATAATATAGGTCAATTTCTCGGATATGGAGATGGTACTTTTGCAGATCCGATAATGACTTCAACTGGATCTTCTTCTTCGATCTCATTTGCTCTAGGTGATTTAAATAAGGACAATCGATTAGATATGATCGTCGTTAATAATGATACCGGAGATGTAGATGTCCTTTTTGGTTATTTTAAAGGCTTTTCAACTCAGACAATATATTCAACAGGTCATTCACCATGGTATGTAGCTGTTGCTGATTTCAATGGTGATAGTCGAATGGACATCGTGACCGCTAACTACGATAGCAATGATGTTAGTATTCTTCTTGGATATGGTAACGGCTCTTTTGAAAATCAAATGACGTATTCAGCTGGTTCTGGTTCACGATATATAGGGGTTACTGATTTGAATAATGATAATCAACTAGATATTGTTGTTGTTAATTATGATAACAATAGTATAAGTGTCCTTCTTGGATATGGTAATGGCTCATTTGCAAATCAAATAATGTATTCAACTGGCACTTTTCCAAGCTCTATAGCAGTTGGAGATTTCAACAATGACAATCAAATAGATGTCGTTATTGCTAATCAAGGGAGTAATGATGTAAGTGTACTTCTTGGAGATGGAAATGGATCTTTTGAAGACCAAAAGACATATTCAACTGGTACTCGACCATATTCTGTAGCTGTTGGTGATTTTAATAACGACGGTCGATTAGATATTATTGTCACAAATACAGGTAGTGATAATGTTGGTCTCTTTCTTGGATATGGTAATGGTTCATTTGAAAATCAAAAGACATATTCAACTGCTTCTCAACCAATCTTCGTAGCTGTTCATGATTTCAATAATGACAGTCTACTGGATATAGTAGTCGTTAATTATGGTTCTAATAATGTAGGTATTTTTCTTGGATATGGTAATAGCTCTTTTACAACTCAGATGACTTATGGAACTGGTAATTCTCCATCATCTGTAGCTGTCGGTGATTTCAACAACGATACTCTACTGGATATTGTTGTATCCTATGTGGGTCTTACATCCGTAACTATTCTCTTTGGACATGGTAATGGTTCTTTTGAAAATGAAATGTCATATTCAACTAATTCTTTTTCAAGATCTGTAGCTGTCGGTGATTTTAACAACGATACTCGATTGGATATCATTGTCGCCAATTATGATACCAATAGTGTAGGCGTACTGCTTCAATATAACAGGGGATCTCTCAAAAGCCAAATGACCTATACATCTGGCGATGGATCTAGTCTACAATATATTGTTGTTAGTGATATGAATAATGATACTCGATTAGATATCGTTATTGCTAATTATGGCACTGATAATATAGGTGTTATTTTTGGATATGGAAATGGCACTTTTACAAACCAAATAATAATCAATCTAGAGTCAAATTCTCAACCATCATCTATTGCTATTAGTGATTTTAATGATGATATTCAACTAGATATCGCTGTGAGTAATTATGGTACTAAGAGTGTAGATATATTGCTTGGAAATGGAGAAGGAACATTTGCATATCAAAGAAATTTTGAAACTAGTTCTGTTTACGCTCCGATCAGTATCACTCCTAGTGACTTTAATAATGACAGACGATCAGAAATTATTGTCGCATATGATAAACGTGATGATTTGGATATTCTTGTTGCATATAATACTGGAAATTTTACAGATCAAATGATATATCCCACAGGCTCTAGTCCACGATTTGTAGCCGTTGGTGATTTCAATAACGACACTAAACCGGATATTGTTGTCGCCAATTACTTGAACAATGGTATGGGCATCCTTCTTGGATATGGTAACGGATCTTTTACAAATCAAATGACATTTTTGACTGGTATTAATCCATTTTCTATAGCAGTTGGTGATTTTAATAGCGATGCACGACTGGATATTGTTGTTGTCAATCTGGGTAGCAATACTATAAGTATCCTTCTTGGTTATGGTAATGGATCTTTTGTAAATCATATGACATATTCAGTTGGATCCCAACCATGGTTTGCAGCTGTTGGTGATTTAAACAATGACACTCGATTAGATATCGTTGTTGCTAATCAAGCTAGCAATGATATAAGTATCTTTTTTGGATATGGTAATGGTTCCTTCACAAATCAGATAACATATTCAACTGGCTCTTTTCCACGATCTGTCGCTCTTGGTGACTTTAATGATGACGCTCTACTTGATATTGCCGTCGCTAATTATGGCTCTGATAATATAGGTATTTTCTTCGGATATGGTAATGGTTCTTTTGCACAAGTAATAGGATTTCCAACAGATTCTCGTCCAATATATGTAGCTGTTGGTGATTTTAATAATGACACTCGACTAGATCTTGTTGTGGCTACTGTGTATATGGACACAGTGAATATTCTTCTTGGATATGGTAATGGCTCTTTTGCAAAGGCACTGATATATTCAACTGCCAGTATTCCACGATCCATAGCTATAGGTGATTTCAATAGTGACAATCGAATGGATATCGCTGTCATCAATTATGGTAGTAGTACTGTCAGTATACTACTAGGATATGGTAATGGTTCTTTTAGAAATCAAATGATATATTCAACTGGCTCGTTTCCAACATGTGTTGCTGTTGCTAATTTCAACAATGATAACTTACTAGATATCGTCATCACTAATTCGGGAGATAACAATGCTATGATACTTTTTGGATCGACTAATCTGGTTTTTTTAAAACAATCTACGCTTACAACTGGTAGTGGTTCTAGACCACAATCAATCGCTGTTGGTGATTTTAATAATGATAATAGAACAGATATTGCCGTTGCTAATTCTGGTACTCACAATGTTGGAATTTTTCTTGGATACAACAATATCTCTTTTGCAGATCAAGTAACATTTTCTACAGGCTTGTATTCATTTCCATACTTTGTCGCTGTTGCCGATTTGAACAATGATACTCAATTGGATGTTGTCGTCGCTAATCGTAATTCTAGCAATGTGGGTATTTTTCTTGGGTATGGGAATGGTTCTTTTGGATACCAAACAACTTATGCAACAGGCACAGGTTCTTCGCCAACTTCTGTAGCTATTGATGACTTTAACAATGATACTTTACTAGATATCGTTGTTGCAAATAGGGGAGCCAACAATCTAGGTATACTACTTGGATATGGTAATGGCTCATTTACAGATCTAATCTTAATTCCAATGAAATACGGATCTCGGCCGTTCTCCGCTGTCGTTGGTGATTTCGATAGCGATAAAAAGCTAGATATTGCCGTGGCTAATGATGGTACTGACAATTTAAATATTCTTTTACAAACTTGTTAATTTTCTACTTCGTACATTATTCTTTTAGTATTCAAATATTTCTTTAAAGTGCAAAAGCTGAGATTATGAATTGTATTGAAATAAAAATTTCATTGTAACTGTTATGAATTAAAATATGAAATATGTTGGAGATATTTTAATAAAACATAACAGATAATTTAACCTGTCTTTTTAAAATATTTTTCACATTTATTAATTTTATAGGGAAAATCATGATATAATGATTGATCTCATTAACAAAAATGATTAAAAAATGATCTAAAATATAAATGAATTCTTTTGTTTTTTAATACCGTAAAAAAACTAACATTAGATATAAGTTGACTATAATGATAAGAATGAATAATTTCCTTTCTAACGATATATTTTTTTAAAAATAATAATACATACATCAGTTTTTATCTATAAATTAATGCTATATTAGATTCATTTTGCTTATATATTTTTCCGGCATGAAATATTCGTATTTCTATTGTATTTAATAAAAACTAATTAGATACATTTTATGTAACATAAAGGACTCTAATAACACGTACCACTTATTATTGAATATGCATCAGAATTGCATCTAGAAAAGTGAGAAATTAGCGATTTTAAATTAGTTTTAAATGAAATGGAAAACATAGAAACGTTAAGCTATATGTGATGCAGAGATATTACATACTTAGGTTTTCCGGTATTCACAGGGAATACATACGAATAAATTGTTTTTATGTTAAAAAATATACACCAAAATTCATTCCAAACATCCGAAAAAAACCGATCTTATGTTCTATATGTGGTTGCGAACATCTGGTTATTCGACTGGATGTCCGGAAGAGTAAGGGATCGCAAATCCATCAGCTAATTTGTCGCACATTTTGACCATGAATAATGTCTGTGTTAGTGTGATTTTTTTCCTTTTTAACTGTTACCTGAATCGTACATATATATAAATTTATTAGAACAAAAAACTATGATAATATGCATATTATCATTGTCTTCATCTATGTGGACGCGAATATGAAAACTTACAGACGCTTTTGAACATCATGGAATAATTTAGAATAAAAAATGTAGTCAATAATTCAGTCGAGAGTTAAGCGAGTCATATTGACGAGCATTACTTATGATTATACAGTCTTCTGGTTGAATGTTAATTTCAAAATTTTCTTGCCGAATGTTGTTGCACGAAACTCTTGTTTGTAGCTTGTAGATGGTAAAACATACAGAATAAAGCCAAGAATATTTGGAACATATGAAAGTAGATAGGCGCCAAGCAATGTATGACATTGCCAAATACTTAATTGCGTACATGCAAAACTGAATGCAAGAATGACCTGAGGTAAAGCTGAAAAAACAATAATCGTTGGTGTAATATAGAGTTCTTTCTGAGTCTTGAATTGTTTTTTCAACACTTCACCAAAGGTCATCTTACTATTAACTGTTTTTACTCGACTACGAGCAGCTAAAACAATCAGAAACGTAATGCAAATAACTTGGATGAAGAAAGGAACGAGATGGTGAATAAGAGTAAGAACTCGATTGTAAGTGGAGATCATAGTTGTTGGAAAATTCGTTACACAAATAAATGAATTGGCGGAAAGATCTTGATGAATAATTTTGTAATACATTATTTCATGTACATGTACACCTAAAAGAACGATTGATGTGAAAATACTCACTCTAATAGCTAAATGAGGATTTTTTGGAAGTACTGAAGTTGGAATAAGAACTAACAATAGACGATTAATACTAATCCAACTTGTTAACCAATAAGTTGCTCGTGTCATAACGGAAAGAAGATAGGAAATCATTTTACATGACCCAATATTAATAGTTCCAATAATAATTTCGATGAATTTGAAAAGCAGACAGAACAGAGCCATTTGATTAAGACAACTTACTGTCAACAAATAATTACCAATACCGACCTTCCGAGGTTCAGGTCGCTTAAATGTAACAAATGAACAGAAATTATTAAATAGACCAATGAAGAAGAGAAGACAAACGATAACGACATAGATAATCTTTATTTCTCTCGAAAAGTTCATAATAAGCAAATCGACAGTGAAACCAAATGCTTGCATGTTGAATTCACATAAACGTCCCCGATAACAAGAATGACAAAGGCAAAGAAAGTCATTGGGATCCTGTAAATTACCTTGTAGACATTTTCCTCCAGATAAACAATTCGAACAACGACTATTTTCAATACCTTTCACAAGACAATCAGCACGATAATGATCTAATGCACACATACAGAAATAGGTTTCATCATGGAAACAGAAAGTTTCATTGTTATTTCGACAGATATGATGATACTTGAAGACAGCTGCAACAGATTGATCAAGTCCTGAAACTAAAATCCAATCTACTGAAAACATAGCAAAAGAACTAAGAACGATACTTTAATAAATTTCAAGAAACTGTTTCTATATGATTTTATAGAGCAAGAAATACTCTCTCTCTCTCTTTCTATGCCATTTGATATAGTAATAAAATTTCGAGTGTGTCTTTGTCATCATGAATGATAACAAAATATATCTTACCAAAATTTGATTATTATTATATTAGTTGAACAATGACAAAAGAGCTTTTCTTAGTCTATCAGATCATATAGAGACAAATAAATTATTTTTAAATTTTCTATATAGTATTAAAGTGTCACTCTCTCAACTTTTAATATGTTCTAAGTATATGAATAGTATTATTAATAGGAAAATCTTACTTTTTGATAGTAATAGTGAAGCATGTGAACAATATTGGAGAGATGAAGTAGTATTAATTTTCGATTGATCAGTCAAAAAATAAATAAGAAAGTATTTTGGATATAATAAATCTTCATATATTTTAATAATTCCAAGTTCAGGTGGATTAATGCTAGATTGATAAGATTTAATTAATGATGGTAAGACATTATAAATTTGTTGCTCTTTGATTTCCAATATAGAAGAAAACATATTATAAGTATAAAGTTGAACAACAACTGCACGAATAGATAATCTATTTGTCATATTGATATTGATATAAACAGATGCTTTCTCATTTTCACATTGAAATCCATAGAAACGTTCTGAACATATGCAAAAAGAGGAATTTTCAGCACTTGGATTATAATTTGAAAAACAAGTTCCATTATTTAAACATGGATTTGGATTACAACTATTGTATTTCAAATTACAACGTGCTCCAAAATATCCAAGTGGACAAATGCAAGAATTTTTTTTCTTTTTCATTTTCGAATCAAAATTATCAATACGACATAATGAATTAACTGAACAATAAGTTTCACAAAGAGATTCATACATATTACAATTTATTCCATAATAACCACTTTTACAAGAACAATAATAAGAATTATTTTTATTGAATATTGAAAGACAGATAGAATTATTATTGCAATATTTTTGACAATAAGGAATATATGTTGTATTTTGAAATGTAGATGGTAATTTTAATATAATAGCTAAGCGAAATGATGGAAGATAATCAAAATAAATAGGATAATGCCAAGAACCAATTTCTTCTATATTATTATTATTTTTAAGAATAAAAGCATCAAAATGAACTGAATATGGATGATTATTTACAATATCAGTTCGATTAAAATATCGTTTTTGTTTATGAATAATCATTGAAGAAGAACGTGAATAAAGAAGATAAAATTTATGTTTTATAATTTGTTGTTTTTCTAATATTGGAATAATATAAAATTCATGATAATCAATAATTGTATTATTAAAAATAAAATTCGATTTTATTTTAAGTGTATCATTAAATATTATTTTTTGATCAATCTGTGCTATAATATTAATTCGATCACTAAAAAATTGACACCAATCACCATAATATGCAGGTGGACATAAACATTGAGTTTCATTCATTATAATTACAGCAATACCTCGATTACATTGAAATGAATATACTTCGAAAGATTCATCATTCATAATTATCTTTGATAAATCTTGTTGATTAACTAGTGGATAAGTTACTGAAAGAGAATATTCACGAAATATTTTCTTTTTATAATATCGATATATTTCTTTATTATTAATAAAATTATTAGATAAACACCAATATTCATCTTCACCATAATCACAATCAAATACTCCATTACACCAACCATTCTTTTTACATTCACCATTTTTAAGACAAATAAAATCATTTCTATCCGAACATGATCCATTTTTATCCTGATTATATGAACAAAGTATTTGAGTACAATTAAACCATTGATTACAAGCTGATTGATAAGATAAATTCATATTATTACAACGAAAATAGAAACCCCACATATATTCCATTTTTGAATTTGATATGAATGTATTTTTTTCATCATAAGCATTATAACAATCTTCTATTCCATCACCAATTTGTGTAAGATTAATACATGGATGATTTAAATCAATATTCAATGGATTTGAAACTTGAGAAAGATAACAACCAAATTGAAATGATGTGTCACAAAGATTTGAAAATGGTGATTTAGAATATTTTTTTCGACAATTTTCAAGTATTAAACGAAAATTTGGTAAATCTATGTTATGTTTTGATGAATTTTGAATTAATACAAAAGCTTCTTCATCAGATGCATCTGAACAATCCCATTCACCATCACAAATCCAATCGATTGGAATACATTGTCCTGTTCGACATTGATATTCATCACTATTACATATCCAATATTGACATAAATTAGACATTTCATCACTATGATCGTATAAATCCCAAAAAGTATCACAATATAATTCAAAACGCATACCACTCATTAAATCATGTTGTTGATTATTAACAAATGAATTATTATTATTAGATGATTGTTGAATATATTCTTTAATAAGATGACAATCAGCTATAAATCCTTTTGCACAAAATATTTGAAGAGGAAGTCTAGTACCACTACCATACCAACTTGTATCATATCGATTTGAACAATAAGCATTTTCGCTACCTAATTTATTCATTGAAAGACATTTATGTTCATCATTAAAACATTGAAAACGATGTCGTCCAACATTTCCTGTGCAATAATTCTTATCAAGAATGCTATTTTCATCTTTATGATCTAAACAGTCTATTGATTTATCATGAATTCGATATTGTGATATGCATTCTCCTGATGAGTTACATATGTCAGGATTGACAGCATAAGGACGATAATTGAATGTTAATGAATTATTCCAACAGAACTTATCAATTTTATATATAGAAGAAAAATTTTTATATCCATCTGTAGGATCATTAAGTGTACAAAGTTCTTGATTGATAAAATAACCATAAGTCATAAAATAATCGATATCTAAATCAAAATTTTCTTCTGTTTGAAAAAGATAATCTCGACATTTTAGATTTCCAGAAAGAAATATTTGAAAACTTGGATTATACATCGATTGATCATAATTGTATACAATAAAAACATTTGAATTTATTAATCCTTCTGATGGATAAAGTATAAGAGGTTTCGAATGATCACAAATATTCATCATCATATCTGTACAATTTTCTTTATTACATGGACAATCATATTCGAAACCATTTGATAAAGCACATCGAAATAAATATAGACATATTTCTTCATTGGTTAAATTTGATGTATATATCATATTCCATGAAGGATATCGAGGATCATCATAGCCTATATCTGACCAACATAATCCAGATTCAAGTGTCCAAGCAGGTTGAAATAAGCTCATCTCACACATGTAATTCAAATTACGTTTATTAAAACAATCATCATCCCATTCTGATGTCCATTCATATGACATTCGAGACTTCCATGTAATACATTGTCCATCACCACATGAATAATGATTAATTAAACATAAGTGTTCATCACAATCCATTGCATTCGGTTTGAACCAACAATATTCTCCAAATCCAGAAAAGTATTCATCACTCCAATCCATACAATCATATTCACCTATGAAAATTATTTATTCAATATGTATTACTAGTTAGAGTAGAGTATACGTACCATCTAACCAGAATTCTTCTGCTATGCACATTCCATTTGTACATCGAAATTCATTATCTTCACATTCATTAAATTCTAATTTATCACAATTTTCTTCATCAATACCATTTGTACATTTTTGTTTTCCATCACAAATATCACGCCAATCTAAACACAGTGGACTTGATGTACATTGTAATGTTTCATAACAGATAATCTTTCCATATCGTTGAGTAATCCATGAATCAGTACTAGCCTTATCTTCAAACTGAATATCGATGACCTCAGAGAAAAGTTTTCTCTGATGTGTAAGTTTATATTCACAATATTTGCCAAATAATCCTGTTGTACAGTTGCATATTGATAGAGTATTATTATTATCAATTAATGATCGATTGTAGAATATTTTGGAATATAAATCAGCCATCTCAACACTTGAACTCCATTTAAGAATGATACTTGGATCGATTTCTTTCTTGAGTAGATCAAGAAATTTGATATTTTCTCCTTGATTGTCACATTCATTTCTTAGTCGATTGAGTGATTGAACACGATTTGGACGTCGACAATATGAAATTTCTTCTCCGAACGCTGGTACGTAATAGACACAATCAAAGTTTTCCACTATATCTTCGTTTTCAGTATTGTAAAGTAGAATTTGACCGTCTGTAATGATAAAGATTACAACAATAACCTCTAATAATGGTAAAAACATCTTTAAATTATTTCTCAGAATGAATTTCAATATAAAATTCTTATCTCGTAATATATCTCTGAAAAGAAGAAAAATCACGTTCAAATCGCTTGTTTTATGTATTATAATTTGCAATGTTATCATATTTCATGCAATGATCACGTATGAATTAACCATCAAATAAAGGAAAAATTTTTAAATGATCACACCCAGAAAAAGCTTCTTCATTATAAAACATGTCAATTATGTGTGGTTATTAGAAGTTACAAGCTTCAGAGAAAGAATAAGCCAAGTATTGACGTAGGATATCTTAGGTCAGGATTCGTTCTATTATTTTTTTTGTTGTATGTATTACATATGTTTAAGCTTTTTCTCTGACAAGTGAATTTCTATCTATGATTTTATCTAGATTATTCGTCGAACATTCTCGACATAGGTGATCCATTATCATACATATAAGCTGTGGTTTTTTTACGAATAATTGCTGCATGTATTTTTCAGCACTTTCATCTCGAATTACTATCAATCTAGAATCGATTGCATATTAAGATATTCATTATTTGAAGTAACTGGGTTTAGAAAATCTAGTACAAGTAAACCAGGAATAATGTAAACAAATATTTCTATTAAGTTTTCACCTAAGGGCACAATCTTGATGTATATATAGAAAAATTTTCAGTAATAGTTAGTTTTAAAGTCAACAATTATAATATTTCACATTTGACATATAAAGGATTTTAACTGCTCGATCGAGCCATCTCATAGGGATATTTGTTTTTCTTTCGGTAAAGTATCTTTTGAGTCTTTTTGTAATACTAACGTATATAATAGAGACTATTTGCTGTAATACCATCTGTTCACAATATCCGGCTACTTATCGTGCTAGAATTATTTCTTGTCTATTCAAATTTAGTTGTAGTATTTATTGTGCTTAACTTATTGTAGAATAATGATAAATGTTCTTGTGATGTAAAGGCATTCAATAGCGATATTAGGATGAGTCTAGTGTGTAACAGGGCTCGGAACGGACCATCCGATCGGATTGCTCAACCCAAATTTTGATTCTCTTTCTCAAGAAAAAAAAAGATTTGATTTTAATCGATTGTAATAATATTATATAATCTTATGTGCTGTGAAGGTTTTAATATGGGTTTTGCATCTTGCAACTGGTAGCAATGAAGATTCTTTATTATGCGAATATTGTGTAACTTTCAGATGAAGAGTAAATGAAAGTTGTATTTATTCCAATCAATGATACTCTCATGTAAACGCGAGCACGGATGAATTATCTATTGTACTGAATGATATCAATGTTACTGAAGTAGAGTAGGTTGACTGTATCGTCATATTAACAGAATCAGTTAGAAGTAGTAATCGATTTTACTCTTTAAAAATGATTAGCAAATATTTTATTTCAAGGAGTTTTGAGCCCTGTTGTGTAATCATTGATCGGATCTTTGCTTTGTGATCAAATTCTGTCTAGTATACTTCTCATCCAGAGCTGAAAACTTCAATTTTGCAAGCTATGAAACAAAACAAAGAAGTTTGTTCTACGAATTTAGGAAATTTTATAGAAAACTAATATTAGTGATATTGTCTAAATTTGTAAAAAAAAAAATGCAAGAATAAGAATTGAGAGGTTTATAAAAAATCGTATTGAATACTTTTTTCAGTTAGTTGAGTTCATTCTGTGCAGGATCATGAAAAATAACCATTAATTTATTAATAATTATCTTCAAATAGAGATTCTCTTTAAGTTGATCCATGTAAGAGTAACATTCATTAGCCAGTTTGAGACATCTATTTCGTGTATATTCGATTGAACCATATTGATGCAACAATTCAACAGCTTCTCGTTTGAGATCAATATTGTTTGTTCGCTGTTTGAGAATGTCACTAAGTCTAGTATCTTCTGGATATGTGTGAAGAGCATGAATGATTGGAAATGAGAATTTTCCTTCAGTTAAATCTTCACAATAAGATTTATTTCGAGTATATTCATCAGACATTAAATTGCAATAATCATCACGAATTTGAAAAAGTAATGAAAGTGTTTGGCATAAGTCATCAATCAACTTATTTTGTTTGATATCAGTTTTTATTGGCGAAAATAATCTTAATAATTCTATAGCCAAATGAAAAAGTCCACCACATTTACTGATAACCATTTGACAATAGCTCTCCTCCGATAAACATATATAATTGTCTCTACACCAAATGTCATAACCTTGACCTTTATGCATATCGATTAGATGATCTAAATCAATAGATAAAGTGAGTTAATGTATACGCTGTTACTATATTAATTAGAATGAAAATAAAAAATTTTACCAATTAAAATAGATCCAACATGTGGATGATTAAGTTTAAGTGCTTCTTTCATGGATTGAAAACAAATCAGTTCTGCTGTATTGATTGTTAAGGGAACTCCATAAATTATGTGAGCGGCTGGTGCACCTCGTCTTATTACAGATCCATCTTCTATATCATCAATTAACAAACTAGCATTGTGAAGTTTGTCAATAATTTCATCAATAATAATTAGTTTCTCTTCGGGTGATTGAAGCCAGTAATTGAATCCATGAATTAATTTTGATCGAATTTTTTTACTAGGTAGAGAATTCAAATAATCCATTGGTTGCGTAATCTCAGCCTAAAAATAAAAATGAACTATAAATTTACTTCAAAATAAATGTTTAAACCATATATTTAAAGCTTAAAACATCATCGAAAGTCATTGTCGTAGCTGTTGGTTGATCTGTAATTAACAAAATAATATAAGATGAGAAAAATATCCTAGAACTCTTTATATGAACACGTCTAAAAAAAGTCTCTTTCCATTCAGATTATATTGTGCACAGCTAGATGAAAGTGTCATTAGCTGCTTTGTAAGTTATGTCTATGTAAACATATTCTGCAACCAATAAACTTTATATTCTTCAATCAACGATATATGTGATGTGACAACTATTCTTTTAATTAGAGAAAAAAAATGAGATTTTTTCAAAATTTGGATTTTGAAGATTTTCGAACACAGGAATCAATCACTTTCAATTTTCTCATTCTAGATGGTAAAAATTCATTCATCTTACTTTGACGAAAATTTCTTTGTGAAGGAATCTTTTCAACTGTACTCCCATTTGAATATGCCTATCAAATTATATATAATTAAACTTATAAATGAGAACAATTTCTTTACACTTTGTTTATTTAACGAATTGATAATATTTTCTCGTATCTCTGCTTCACATTTCAACAATGTGATACGTCTTGTTATTTTGACTTCTTTTCGATTTGTTCCAAAGTATCTAGGTGTTTCAAAGCTCCATACAGCATTGGCAATGATTCCAGTTGCTAAACCATCGACAAATTTCTTCACTTGAGTATCGATTTCAGTACCCCATGATATTAACTCACCTCGAACACGTTCAAAGTCATTATAACGATCGATGACCATCTGTCCAGCTCTATCCATAGCTTGTTGAATACTCAATGATTTATCCGCATGTAAAAGCACAGAAATAAGATTGTAATCACCTTTTGATTGTTCAACATTGAATGAATAAATATCCTAATAAACATAAAAAGATATTAATTCTTAATTCGTTATCCTAATCTGTTGATATAACAAATAATATAAATGTTACTCTCCAAGCATATGTTTCTGCAACATTTTCTTTCATATTACGAAAAAAAATGTCACAGAAGCATGTATCTGGAAAACAATAATCATGTTAAATCAAGGATATTCGTATAAAGATACTGTATTCCTTTGAGTCAGTCCAATCTTTCACTATTTTTCGAGTTATAAAAACAATATATTCTATCAGTAAAGGATTAGAAACAATGTATAAAATCCAATAAACGGAGCTAACTTTCGATTGTTAATAATGATATTGATTCGTTTTGAGCAAATTAACTTACATTAGTCCAAGCGGCAGCATCCGTTGCATAATCGACAAGACATTTGAATGTCTTGTCCATCCAACATACATCAAGTAAATTGAGATCAAGACTGTATTCAACGAAGATACATGCTACACGTCCATAACTTGTATCTCGACGAAACTCAATGTATGTTTCTAAATCAGGAATCGTTTGACGATTCTTTCGATCAGTAACTTGAAGAAGTGAAGCTTCATTCGAAGCTTGGTAAGCAGCAAGTAGACGCTGTTGACAGGCACTTGTAGCATTGATGAGAATTCGTTGCCACCACTCATGAAGAGCGGCGGCCAATGGTGTTAAAGGTTTAAATTGACCAGCCGGTTGCAAACATTCATTTATGTTCTGAAATAACTGTCGTTTAGATTGATCACTATCTTCTGCACTACCGACGCTGTCCATGATGTCATCAGCTAAGAAAAGTAATGTACAAAAATCGCATGCATCACGTAGTCTAACTCGACTACAGCGTGTAAAGGTGAGTGCCGACCACAAATTATACTTTTTTGTCGATTCCATATAGGGCAAACCATGAGAACAGAGCCAAGCATCCGTTTCAGGTGATACGACTTCATATTCTGGATTACATTCAAGTTTGAATGGACAAGGATCGATTAAATTAGGTAAAAGAATAATGTTGATATTGATTTTGTTCATTATGAATAGGATTATATTAGTTGAAATCTAATTATTGTAAAAAAAAAAGATTGAACAATATCCACTATCACCCGTTTTACTCAAGTGATTCGAAGAAAATAGTACAAAATGACTCTATAAACTGATCTCTTGAGGGTGGGGTGAGGGTGAGAAGTTTTATAAACTGATATATACTTTATTTTAAATTCGTAAGAGTATGCTTTCTAAAAAATAGTATCATACGGGACAATTTAGGGTTTAACGAAGATTTTGAACTTTTTATAATTCTCTAATTGGATGCCATGTTCAACATCTTTTTCAATTTCTAGCAAAAAAATTCAGAATTTGAAAGAGTTTTAAACAGTTCGGTCGTTTTGGTCAGAACTGAAATGCATCTTGTATCAATTATCATTGTAGATTAATGATGATGATTTTATATTCTCAAATACTCTCCCATCAAACAAACTGACCAGCTGATCTTGCAAACCTATTTATTTCGTTTAATTCATCGTATCAACCCCCATAAAAAATAACAACTATAACGATCACTGAAATTTTTTGATCGTTATCCAAAGTAAATTTAAATCACTAAAAACAACAAATCAAGTAAATTGGTTTTGCTAGAAATAATAAAAACAAATGATATAATGTTGGTAAAATTTAGACTAGTAAAAAGCAGTATCTGAGAAAGTTGCTCGATTCCATTCTGACTCTTAGATAGACTAAATCCAATGTTGGAAGCGATATTAGACTGTTTAGTCCAAACAATTCTCATGTACTCTCACATTCTCTAAACTATATTAATCTATCTTGAACTATTAAAAAGTACGCTGTTGTTTTCTAGGTTAAAACAAAGAAATTTTTAGACTTATTTTACATTATTATGATTAAAATTGGAAATTTTTACCAATTTATCAAATACTACATTAGTACAAAATCGAATAATGATGAAGAGTGTTTCTCTGAGTTTTTTGTTATTACCAATAGATTGTAGAAAAATTTGATAGTTCATGTAAAATCATCTCTTCACTAACTCACCTGTACCTTTCTTACATCCTCAGCAATTGATAATATTTCTGCATACCTATATGTATATAAATTGTACAAGGACTACGAAAAGAAAGGAAAGCGAAAAAAATCGAGAGTAAAAATAATGCATGATTGCATTTCTTTTTCTCTTTATCTCATGTACATTCTTTTTATACACTCGATATATTTATTGTATGCATTTGTAAGTAACATTAGGCGCTTCATTGTTTAACATAATATACTTACTAACCCGTATTATTTATTTTCGTTTATTCTCTCGCTATCATTGGAATGTATCTTTAATAGTAGGATTGAAAGTGACTTTTGAATTCTTCAGTATCATCGATTATGACAACCAGGGACGGCGCGATCGGGGGGGTGATAGGGGTGAGCACCCCCCCTGCTCTAAAAACTTTTGATTGAAGCTTTCTCCGAATTTGAAAATTTTGATAGCGTCAATTTTCTCCAAATTTGCGGGATCATTATGTGATTTTCTTCGATATTGGCGAACAACGCTAGTCAAAATTCTCCGATTTCGGAGAACCACAGTAAAGAATTTTCTCCAATTTTGGAGAACTACAGTAAATACTTTTCTCCGATTTCGGAGAACCACAGCAGACAATTTTCTCCAATTTTGGAGAACTATAGTA
>JAJEKB010021880.1:218785-229990 GCA_022393335.1 Macrotrachela quadricornifera | reverse complement strand
GCAGACAATTTTCTCCAATTTTGGAGAACTATAGTAAACACTTTTCTTCGATTTCAGGGAATCACAGCAGACAATTTTCTCCAGTTTTGGAGAACTATAGTAAATACTTTTCTTCAATTTCGGAGCATTACAATAGACAATCTTCTCCAAATTTGTAGAATCATTATGTGATTTTCTCCAATGTTGGGAAGCCACACTAGTCAAAATTCTCCGATTTCGGAGAACCACAATGGACAATTTTCTCCAGTTTTGGAGAATTACAGTAAACAATTTTACCTGACTTCAGAGCATTACAGTAGACAATTTACCCTAAATTTGGCAAGAATCTAAGTTTGAAATCTATTTTACTAATTTTTTCAATTCTTGAGATTTAAGCGAGAAATTAGTGTTATAGCTAGATGTATCTGGCATTAAAAGTAATGTAATATGTGGATATTAATGATTAATGTATAAATATTTCTTTCTCACGTCAAACAGTGTGAAACAATCTGATTGACGGATTGCTAATGCAAAAAGAATATTCCTCAAGAATATTCAATACTTTAAGGAGTCTAAATGATGTTTCATTGTTGTCGTAATTATCAGATAAGAGCGCTGCAACTAGTCAGACCTGTGCTCAGTATATAGTATAAGTGCCATAGCAAGCAACTTCACATACTGGATGCCTTATCATAATGAACACTCTTTACATTTCCTCTTTTTTAACTCATGTGTGCCGAGGTTTCATGCCTCCATCTCGTATATGAGACATCCGGTACGAACGGGTTGAGTAACCTATGTATCGTTTAATAAACCGTGCAAATATTCAAGGAGAATGTCGTGGAAAGATGGCCATAGAATAAATGTAGACGTTGTATTTGTATTTAAATTGTTTCTTGTAAGTTTTGATATTCATATTTTTCTAGTATTATTTTATGAACAAAGTTGTAATGTTAAAACTAAACGAAGAATAAAATTTTAAAATAACCAAATTTTTTGTTGGAACTCTCAATATCGTATTGCATGAAGTGCGTTCATACTAGTCCAAAGGATGTCGTAAAGTCTGCTTCGAAAAGAAAGCGATGACAAACAAAAAAGCTGAGTTTTCCTCCGAATTTAAGCAGAATGAGAAAATTTTCTCCGATTTTGACCATTTCGACCAGAGGCTCCGATTTTCGAGGTATCACCCCCCCCTGCCCTGACCTCTTCGCGCCGTCCCTGATGACAACATAAAAATCTTTATATTATCAATAATAACACAATCTAAAGCTCTTTATCTTCAGTTACTATTCATGCGAAGGCTATATCCATGAATAAATAGTTCATTTTGTTTCGGTGAGACATCAATCATTTAATAGTTCTCAAAATATATGAACAATTGAAGCAGCTTTTATTTGACCGATTTTAATGTTATCTGAAGTTTATTATATAGAATAATCATGAAATTCTGGAAGTATCAAATTCTTCTAGTAGAAGAGCTTTACAATTAAATTTTGGTTTAATTAGTACTCGTCATACATCTTCAGTACATGGTTGTGGTTCTTGAATATGAACACTTAGAAGGGAACAGGTCGAAGTGATACACCGCTTTTAACTCGAAATTCTGTGCACCATGTAGATTCACATAAGTTATGAATACTCTGAAAAGGGTTTAGACCCACATCTTGTTACTATCGAGTTTCTGATTTTTTACGATATTCTTTTGCAAAGTGCCGTGAAAACTGACTTTCGATCTCTGGCTTAAAATTTGATAAAAAGAAAGATTTCAACAAGAATACTTCACTAGGAAAGTTTTATATTGTTTTGTTGTTTCTATCTTGAAATAAGAATATCGAAACTACCGTAAGTCGGAAATGGAAAGTCAGTTTTCATGATATTCCTGAAAGGAACCATGATCTTTTGCTCAAATATATCGTAAAAGTCTAGCAACAACATAACGCAGAGAGTCTCGACTTAAAAGTATTGAATGACTTCGGATGGTTCGCTCGTTAGTACTTATAAATGAGGAAAAAAATTACAAATTAACGCTTTATATGAAAATATTCAGAGTAAATTTTGTTAATCTATTTAAAATAAATGTTTGCAATAGTTCTTATGATGATCGATACAAAGTTTCAGCCTTTCGATTTACTTTTGCACTATCGCTTATTATTCATGTACAAGTATCGATTTCATCTTCTTCATTATGACTTTGGCTAAACATGTAATATTTCCATATTTATCAAGTTTATCTTGCTAACAATTGAAAAATCAAAAGTTTGAAAGAGCAAAGTCAGGCAGGTATCATGAATGAATTATAACTTGGATTGTTTTTCTTTACAATAATTAAAATAATGCTTATTATCTTCCAAATGTAGATTTGCATTTTCATTATAAGAATTTATACCATTTGATTCATTTCTCTAAACATTCAACATGATAATTCATGTAAGAAACCACATGGACGATAGCAGTAATGTAATCAATACTACTATGTGGACCGTCATTTACTAAATCTATAATAGTACCAATATTTTGTTAATAATAACTACATGGAAAAATATCATTAAAAATCTGTATTGGTAGTATGATATATAATAGTTGTCGCTGCTAGAATAAGACCATATGGGGAATGAAAACAATACGGTTGAATTTTTACACTGCGATTCCAAGAATTCGTTGACTCATTTTAAAAATCTAAATAAGAAAATATATGTTTGATCCATTGATTGATTTGTATTTATCTCAATAACTAATGCTGTAATATTGCAATTCGTTCAGGATGTGTTAAGATTCGATCAAGATTAAATATTCAATGTAATAAATTAGTTATAGAATTCTACTATTTTCCTTGATAAAAGTGTCTATTGAGCTATGTCATTACTTCAAAATGTATTTATATCACACAGCATACAATAATATATAGATGAGTATGAAGGAGATACCAAAGAAAAAGCATTGACAGAATAAAAAGAAGAAGGTTACAGATTAGAAGGAGAACGTAATCAAAAGTAATATGAATATATTCTTTATCTTTTCAAAAATCAAGGATAAGGACAATCCTTTATTATCTCATTTATGAAGAATAAGTGAATAGTGTAGATATACGTTTATACTTAAGATATGTCAACTTTAATCCCCCTGATAATAGACAAACTACACAACAAAAACATAATAAAACAAAAAGAAAAATTAGTAATTTACAATGAATATTAATATTTTATTACTTGCATAGCATCATTATAGAGTCAGAAAAGAAGTAAAAGGGTAGTGATAAAGAACGTGCGGTTAACCATGATTAACCGATGCTTTTTGACTCATTCAAGCGATATGAAAAAGGTCATCTATCATCAATAGGTGTGAGAAATAAATACAGAAATACAATGATGGGATGACCTCTGACAAATATTCTATTGGGTATTGCGTGAATTAACTTTACTTTTGCGACAAGTTATTCAGGCTGTTGGTTTCAGCACTCGTGTTTTCTTAAATTTGCGAAATGTCGATAGATTTCGATATAAATATATTGCTTTTGTTTAATGGGTTTGCCGGTTTTTGGGCTGCTTTGGATATATGACGGGATCTTGCCAATGATCAATATACTTAAGTCGGTCGCTTGGATGAGTTCAAATCGTTCCGGTTGTTGGTCGGAATCGCTCGGATTATTTCGGAGGTGCTGTCAGTGTTAATGAATGTTGTCGAAAATGTCAGGGTTATCGTCGAATTTGTGGGTCGGAATTCACAACAGATTCTCCCGATGTGTTCCGAGAACGATTGCATTGGAATCAAATAGATCCGATGAGATTTTGTTGATCATAGAGCGTGCTGGTATGAATCGATTGCGTTTCGATTGTCCGATTTGATCGTATTTGGCAGAATTTCTATCGACATAATTCGACAAGTTATTGTTTGGTATATGCCTATGAAATTTGGCTCTATACAATGTTTGTTTCGGCAATGCTTGAGATTTTCCAATATTTCATTATTAACAGATGTAGTATCATCCGATTAGTAGAATCGTTGGGAGCCAGGTATATCCTTTCCAATGTCATACGATGCGGATTCCGGCTGGTAGGTGTCCGATATAAGCTAAGTCGGATCCGATTAGCTTTTAATAGATAGAGTCGGTTTCTTGTGAAGTCCGATACTATTTCCGACGGTTTTCGGCAGGGACCTCAGGTCGAATTAAATCACCTGAGATGTTGTTTTTTAATAGTTCGGATAAAGAATCGAGACATTGATTCATCACTTTCATTTCGTCATTTGTTTCGTCATTTTGATTCCATAAAGTTAAATGAACAACCCATATAATTTCATTTAAATTTGTAACAGATGTAACTTGAAATCTTGTATTTACCATAAATAGTACTTCTTGTTCGTCACGATTGTGACTTAGATGCATTATATTTGCAAATAGATTATTTCTATTCGATAGTACTAGTTTGTTCATATCGATATTGATTACAAATAGGACAGATTGAAGAAGCTGTTTACGATCGATTTCATCCAGATCAGCATGCAATAGAGCAACTTCACATGATAACGAAGTGGAAAAGAATGGCTTGATTGATATATATTTTGTAACATTATGTTTCAATTGATATAATTCAGATAAACTTAATTTTTGTCCTCGATAAACAGTTATTGTTGGTTCCTTCGAAGTTTTCACATAGTGTATATGTGATATTGTTAGTTGTTCATATAAATCAATGATAAAATATTGGAAATCAATAATCATATCAATATTTTCATGTCTTAATGCCATATTCAACAAACGATAGAGAAATGAGTCTTTTGTGTACCAACGAATAGCTGAGTCCGAACGATAATTATTTTCAAACTCATCAATCTTAGCCAATTCTGTTAAGTCATTCTTATAATATAGTCGACATCTTTCAAGCATTCGATCATTGGCTTTATTGGTCTTGGGTGAAATTTGTGGAAAGATTTCTAATAATCGTAACATGGCTACATCGAAATAATCCTTGGTATTTCGTCCAATTATACTTGAATGATCACATAATTTCAGTTGAAATGACCAGAAATATTTGCGAACTTGATTACATGAAAGAATTTGAAATATTGTGCCATATGAGAATAATATTAGATGCTCGTCGAAAAAGCAAGATAGACCAGGTACATCTGCGAATGGTTTTGATGAAGAAAAGTTTGGTTCAATATGAATTTCAAATATAATTGATACGTGATCCTTAATTGGTACTGAATCGATAAACATTGATGGTATGAGATTATTTCTTCTTGTTGTCCAAGATGAATTAAGTGAGATGTATTCACCAACATTATGCTTTAACTTTTCTAATTCATCGAGACTAATATATTGACCCCTATAAACAACATGGGGTAATATCTGTTGAGCTTGTTGATCGCAATATACTTTGCTTAGTTGATTATAAAGATCAATAGTAAAAAAACTAAAACATATTATTGAATCGATAGCATTTGTTCGAAAAATCCTATTGCATAAAAGATAAAGAAAATTGTCTCTTCTGTACCATTGAATGGCATCTTCTGATTGGTATTCCATTTCAAACTTGTCAATGTTTCTTTGTTGAACAGCATTTTCTGCGTAATATGATCTACAAATTTCGATCATTTTAGTACGTGATTGATTAAGGGGTGGTGGTAGTCGACGAAGAATTTTGAATATATATTCCATACATTTTACCTTGATCAGTTGTGGATTGATAAAGCGTACTGTATTTTCATTACTGTTCATTCTAGAAACATTCATATCGGATACGCCAACGACTTTCAAAGCCATATAATCACGATGTAATTTATTGATTAGCACATGTGGATCATCAAAATATCCTCGAATTTTGTCACAGTAATCATTATGCACAGTTGGATAGGATGTATATACATAAATAAAGATATTATCAATTATCTCATGAAATCGCGCCACCTCAAAATCGTCGCTGTATGTGACATTGACGATAAGAAAGGTTTGTGTAATATTAATAGATGAAACATATTTGATACATTCATCAACATTAGTAAACACTTCTAGATGACGAATTATTTGACGTAATTGACTTGTGATGTTGAACCATTGGTTTTTCATCGAATTAGCAATTGTATTATGTAACCAAATAATGATACTATCTTCATATGAATTATTTATCTGATTATTGTTCGATAAAATGGTAAACGATTGTTCCATAAGATTAATACTAAATATAAAGATGATAATTAACAGAAGCTATTCTTTTTCTGTCAATACTTATCCATTTTTTAGCAATTCACTATATTCCTCGTGTGAGAATATCAACCAAATTTTGTTTAAAAACTTTCCGTCACTTCTCTTTGGCTGCATTAAACTACGACTAGATTCATCTGGATAATTATAAGAATCTTTTAAGAAAAGAAAACAAACCGAATGTCTCGATAAGAAACTTGTTGAAACCTAGCAAACTCAGCTGGAGTATTGTCGAAACATAAGGAAGTTGATCAGTCAGAAAGAATTCTAACAATAATAATGACTGATCATAGATCAAATGCAAAAAGTATGTATGTGTTCCAGGTGAGTGAAAGTTTTAAAGAGGAATTATTAGCAAGAATCAATCCCTTATTGTATAAAATATATCTTGTGTAGGAAAATCACTCACTGTCTATGTCTTATAATAGTATATATTTCTGTTAATCGAATCCTGAATGGAACTATGTAAGATTCTAATGGGAGCGCCAGGTATAATGGCTGCGTTTTGCATTTCAATTTTGATTTACTTAATATACTGTATTAATAAAACAAAATATACCAGCAGACGCAGCGTTATAAGCTCTACAATTTACACAAGACCGCTATTTTTTCTATCTGCACTTTTTGATTTTAAAATGGTCAAAGTTTTAAAGGATCAAATTTTAATCATGCGAAAGTGCCGATTTTTTCAAACACAAGATGAACTCTTTTTTTGCCTGATATTTTCTATTTAATAAAAATAAACGATGCAAAAGATGCAGCGTGAAAAGCTCTACAATTTGCACAAGACAGTTTTTCTTACAGTTATAGTTTTTATTTTCAAAATTGAGAAAATTCTGAGTGACGAGATTTCGAGACTGGGAAAAGTCTCTTTTCAATACAAGTCGAATAGATTTTTGTTTTATTTAAAAAAAATTACATACACCACAAGATGCGGTGTGAAAAGCTCTATAATTTATATGAGACAGCTTTTTTACGGTTACAATTTTTATTTTTAAAAAATAGGGAAACTTAAAGTAACCGAATTTCGACCGTGTGAAAACGATATTTTCTGGTATATGATGAACTTTTTTTAATTTTAGTCCCTTTGAGTTTTGTCGATTTTGAAAACAAAAAGTATAACTGTAAGAAAAACTGTCTTATGCAAATTCATTCTTTAAATAAAACATATTAGGTGATGAAAAGATGAAATAGTAAAAAACGAACTCGTCAGTAAAAAAGAGATAACCTTTTCACACTGTTAAAGTCTGATCCTTGAAAATTTTGACCATTTTAAAATCAAAAAGTGCAGATAGAAAAAACAGCGGTCTTGTGTAAATTGTAGAGGTTATGACGCTGCATCTGCTGGTATATTTTGTTTTATTAATACAGTATATTAAGTAACTCAAAATTGAAATGCAAAACGCAGCCATTATACCTGGTGCATCCGTGACTCTGCTCTATAGATAATGTTCGATACGCTTTGCATGTGAGAACAATAAAAAAAAAAAAGGATGTCAGTGATGAATCAGAACTGTAAGCAGAAAAGTCGACGAGTAACATAAAATTATTTCAAAGGCGTTGTTTTCTTTTTTTGTTTAAAGATATACCTCTTGAGGTATATCTCTAAGCAAATACGAGAAACATGCGTCTCGAACAGTTCGTCAATGAAATGTTAGTTGATATATTTGAATACTTAATCGGCTTTGTCATGGTCTCTGAAGAATATGATTTAAAATTGCGGACGTAGGGAATGAATGTAGTCATCTAGATGT
This sequence comes from Macrotrachela quadricornifera, assembly GCA_022393335.1. NCBI lineage: Eukaryota > Metazoa > Rotifera > Eurotatoria > Philodinida > Philodinidae > Macrotrachela > Macrotrachela quadricornifera. Next base: position 222,058 of record JAJEKB010021880.1, on the reverse strand, counting down.
TTCGACAATCATTTTATCAGCAAGGACAAAATTGCCAAACTTTTTCTTTACAGAACTCTCACGTTCAAGTCCAGCTTTTGATCAAAAGAAAAATATTTTTTTCAAATCGGACCCATGGTCATTGTAAATCAGAATGTTTCATTATAAAATCTATCAAAAAAATAGAACTAACGCACGATTGGGAAGACTAGTTAAGAAGATGTGATGAGCTATAACTAGTAAGAGTACTTTTAATGGATGTATTGGAAAGATGTTGATGAAAAAATATTGAAACAAAAGTATCACAATCCAACTAAATTAGACGAAAACAAATATCGAAAATACTCCTCGATAAGATTCTTTATCAATGGAAAAATAATAACGTGCCCGAAGAGTACGAAATACAAAATAAACATACCACGCTTTGTAGTTAAATATAATTTTGACAAAGAAAACTAAGAATTTGAAAGACACAGTTACTTTCTTTGCATAAGAAGGACAACTGAAAATAACAGCTAACTAAGAATGAGCGATCTCTCTAAAGACATATAGTGTAAGATAGAGTATAACGACGCAAGATAAAAAAGTCTTATGTGAGAGGAAAGGAAAGAAAAAATGTTGGAAAATTCCAACTTATATTTATAACTAGTACGCAAGAGAAAAACACTGAAGTCAAGCAGTCAATAAATGCCTTGTAATGAAGAGATTTTACTTTTCTTTCAATGCCATGTGAATGAATGACATTATCGCATTTTCCGTGTTTTCATAGCTGCTTCTTTTCTCATATAGAGATCAATTATTATATGCTTTACTGAAAAAGTTTTTAACGTGCTAACATTTCAACATATTTAAACAAAACTCGGGTAGCAAATCGGACTATTCAAAAAATGTTCTTTAATATCATTCACCTGGATTGTGAACGCAATATTTTATACACTTATCTTGATCGATGTATTACTCGCAAAATTTCAAATAACTTATTCTATTCATAATGCTATAAGAGAAAGCGTTAGAACATTGTTAACGGCACTGTATTTCTACTTTTATTACAGCATAACGAATGATTTGTGACGAAAAAAAGGTTGTTGTAAAACATATTAATTAACATTAATCTACACATTCATGTGAAAGAATAAATCAAAAATATATAGGGCATACCAAAAGTAATGGTTGCAGTACCTTATTTTCTTATTATAGGCTTATTGAAATTTTCTTTCTATATGAAAAGACAGAGAAAGCGAAGCTCTATTTTTCTATGCTATTTGATCACTTTTTAACTGCTAACATAATAATAAAATTTCAATAAGAACTGTCTTTGTATAAAACATAACTATTAAGTTTTATGATATTTTCATCTATGTATATTCTATTTTTGGTTTTTTCCTTATTTTTTTCTATTCACTCTACCTTCCTCTCGTCCTTTCTAATGCCTACCCTTCTATACATGGATACATACTTCTAACGGATGGATCGAAATAAACGGGGCAAAACATTTTTGTCTTTTGAAATCACTCCCCAATATACTAGCGACCTCGCTTTAGGCTCATTCAATAGAGGATTTTCTGCTCTTTCGGACTATATATGATTCAGACTAAAATATATTTTTGTTTATTTTCAAAACTATGAAAAGTAAAGACGTCCAAAACATTGTACTGCGATTACACGCTAAAGGTTTCAGTTGCCGAAAAATTATGGAACATGTTGCTGGTGAAGTCAATAAAACAACAGTGAATAGATGAATAAAAATGTTCAAGGAATCCGGTGAAATTAATTTGAAAAGTCCACCTGACCGAAACCATTCAAAAAGGACAACAAGTTTAATGAAGCAAATAAAAAAAATCATCTTTTTCATACCAAAAAGAGATTGTCAACAAGAAAATTAGCTCAAGTGCATAATGTGTCACGAGATACAATCCGACGTATAATTAAAGTAGATTTGGGATACAAATCATATATCAAACGTGTTGCTCTTAAACTTACAGATACACAAAAGAAAAAACGATATTCATTTGGAATTCGGGCAAGAAAGAATGTAAGAAAATCATCATCAAGAAAAATTCTATTTTCAGATGAAAAACGATTTAGTATTGACGTGCTTTATAACAGACAAAATGATAGAATATAGGCTTCAGATCGTGAACAAGCTGATGTTAATGGTGGAATCCATCGAAAAACAAAATTTCCTCAAGGTGATATGATGTGGCTCGGCGTCTGTTCTGATGGTGTTACTCGTCCAGTGGTTATTGAAAAAGGTACAATTGATCATCATCGATATATCAATCAAATACTGCCAGTAGCATTAGCAGATGGTACAAAAATAATGGGGAAAGAACTTACCTTTCAATAGGATGGAGCATCAGCACACACGGACGTAGGTGAAGTAAGCATCACATTCGAGTTATTCCAGACCGGATTCGCCTAGATAGCGTTCCAGAAGATTTTCGAATGCAATTTGACGAGCTCTATCCATTGATGAAATCAGATTCTCGATAGTTCAAAACATGTTTCAGAAAAATGCACAATACTCATTTTTTTACTATAGGAAATGCGGTAACATTGAAGTATTTCCAGCCTGGATTCGTTCAGAAAGTGTTCTATACGAGTTCCAAGTACAATTCGACGAGCTCTATCCAATGGTGTACTCAGATTTTCGTTATCATGAAGTAAAGTTTTCGACTGATAGATGTCGCTAGTGAGGGTCGAAAAAATTTTATTTTATAATAACGAAAATCTGAGTACATCATTGGATAGAGCTCATCGAGTTGTACTTGGAACTCATACGAAACACTTTCTGAGCGAATCCGGGCTGGAAATACTCAAACTGTGAGCTGAATTAGGCCTAAAGAAGACTCTTCATAATCCCACATCGGTACGGACAATAACATGTTTTATCTTTATAATGGCAAAGAAAACTTGTTCTCAAATCTGATTGGTCGAAATAAAAGAATTCATAGCCAATCAAATTTAAGGACGGCTTTTCTCTCCTATGGCAAGGAGAAAGCATGATGTTATCAGTGCCGATCCAGGAGCTATCAAGGGTCCTCTTTCATATGGTTCGATCAATAGTATGGTTTGTATTGCTTTTATTTATTTATTTAAAGAAAAAGTAAAGTAGAAGTGCTAGCTCTAATTGAAAACAAAACGTTGAAAAATATTAGTTATTATATCATACCAATGATATGTTCTTTAGTCTGACTTTAATTCTTTTGGTAACAATAGATATTAAACATCGATAATAAGAAACAGGTTGCAAAGAAATGGTAGATTCTTGTAGTTATAATGTATAAATTGAAT
>JAJEKB010021880.1:174293-188785 GCA_022393335.1 Macrotrachela quadricornifera | reverse complement strand
CACTTTCTCTCTATGATATCATTCATTCCAGGTTCTCCCCTTTTTTTTTGTATAAATAGCCAGGATTTTTCCAATAAAAATATATATAAGATATATTGAACAAACAACATTAACAAGATTGCTCTACATATTGCTATGTTACTTCAACATCAAATGGGGAGAGATCGATGAATTTCGAAAAAATATTGGTGTTATGACTGCACAAACGTGTCCTAAATGGGAAATAGTATTTATTAAAGAAGATTATGAAGAGTTTCTAACCGACCTATGCGGCGGTAAACACACCGATTCATTTTATGATATATTTCCCGATATCGAATCAGATACGAAAGTATTTATTATTCAAGCGGATGAGGGTGAGGGTGAGATTATATAAGAACATTCAAAGCTATATCAAGACGCGTTTCGTCCTTGCTTACGGGACTCGTCAGCTAACTTTATAATCTAGATTAATCTGCATCAAATTAAATCTCAAACAAATAGTAGCCATATTGGAGTCGAAACTCTCAATAGTAATCCACTGTTATTATTAAGATAAAATTTATTATCGCAGAAAATTCTTATATTGTGAGATTATATAAGAAGATTCAAAGCTATGTCAAGACGCATTTCGTCCTTGCTTAAGGGACTCATCAGATGGCATAGAATCTTTATGATTTATTCAATCACAAGAGCAAACTGTATCTGTTATACATATTTCCGAAGATCTATGTATAATGACAGTAACTGTTTACAGAAGTGAGAACAGCAGCCATGGCCGGTTTCATCCTTGCATAAGGGACTCATTTGTTTGGAACTAAAGGTGAATAATATAAATTACTAAATCACAAGGTCAATTTATACTTGTTGATATGGATCTACAAAGACCTTATGTGCAATCAATATATCGGTAATCTGTAGGGACAACATGTTTTATATTTTAGATTTTTTGAAACTACTTGTGATCGTTTTGTATATTAATAGGCGTCAGAGGATATGAAGCTATCTAAAAATAGCATTATATTATTAATGCTGCTTCAAGAGAGTGGATAAGCATAATGACATATTTATTTTTTTTTAGTTTTGTAGACAAAAAGAAGAAAGTTGGTATATAATGAGGGTAGAAAAAAGGTTTTCTTGGGTTTTCAGTTCTGTTCATATATCGTTCATTATAGATTTCTTCATTCTCGGTTTTCATTATCAATGATAATTATGTTCATTTTGATTGACCAGTTAGTAGGTTTCGTTGTAATCGTTTATTTTTCTTCTTTAGCTGTTCTATGGTTGAAAGAAAGACAATGTCAATAGATTTATTAGCAAAAGAAAGTATTCAGTGATGTGTGCGTATAGGTATTGATTTATTAGTATAGAATTTACTTTTAGTTATGGTGTTTCGCAATCGTGTTTGCTTCGGTCGTTTCCGTATTAATTCATTTTGAGCATTTCGACGATTTTTGTTACCAACACTACGTTTAGCATGCATTGCTGGTGTGTTTTTAAAGATATCTTCATATAATCGATATAGATCTCGCTTACATGATTGAAAACGTTTTTTCACCCAGGTCGAAGATTCCGGTCTCCGGAAATGGTCAGGAACCGGCCGGAAACGGCGTCTTTCCGGCAGCAATCCGGCCGTTTCCGCACAAGGAAATCGCCGGAACCAGCCGGAAAAAACACGGATCAGGGAAGCAGTATTCCGGACCGGAAAGCAATCGTACCGGAAACGGTGTATTCCAAGCATTTCCGCAAGCGGGAAAACAAACGGATCGATACCGTATCCTGCCGGAAAAAAACCAGGAACCCACGGGATACGTTCGAAAAAAACAACCCGGATCCCTCCGGAACCACAGCGGAATTATCTCGTGAAAGTTCGGAAAAAATCGGAAAAGACACTTTTTTCCCGCAATAAAATTTAAAAGACTTTCTCAAAATAATGAATCCTCCACAATGAAAAAGACTATTTGGAGAAAGCCTCAATACACTTTAATAATGAATCTCAAAAATATCTGATCTAATCAATATGAACCATGAATCCGTCGAAGAAAAAAGTCTCATTGAGACTCCATGATGTCTCATTGAGACCTCTCAATAATATGATCTAACGGGTAGTAATCATACCTACGATAGAAGGTGAAAATTCTCATTGATGCATTTCAATGATTCAAACTAATCAATATCATACCTACGATGGAAGGTAAAAGTCTAATTGATGCTTCTTAATGACATAAATCAATAAATATCAAACTTTTGATATGAAATACAAGCCCAATTGATGCTTGTTAAAGATCTAAACCCATAAATATCAAACTTTTGATACGCAATAAAAATCCCATTGAGGCTTCTCAATGATCTAAATCAATAAATATCAAACTCTTGATGCGAAATAAAAGTCTTATTTAGCCTTTTCAATGATATGTTTCATTGACTCTTCACTATACCTGGTAAACGAGGTAAGAGTCTCATTGAGACGTCTCAAAGACCTAAACTAATGTGTAATGATCAAAGCCTTCATCCTCATAAGAGTTAAAAGATTCATCGAGCCTATTCAATCCGGAACTCTACTAACAAAGCTTAGAATCTCAACGGCTAGGTTAGTCAAACTATTTTATAAATGGTGTATAATCCAGGGTGAAGCTAACCATAACGCTTAGGAAACCAGACCTTTCCTAAACTACATATCATACCGAAAATGTATCGAAACCTACATTCTCAATATCTAACAGTCACTCCAAGATATACAACCAAACATTCAAAACAAAACGCTCACTAGGTAATTGACCTATAGTTTCAATCTGACATCTCAATATCATGAAAGATCTTTACGAAAAAAATTTTATCTACCCCTAACCATATGCATACAAAATAATCTATTCTTATACTTCGTATTTTTCCTAAGTTCAAAAGAGACTGAAAATGATTTTTCGTTTCACTAAAATGAATAAAAAAATCGTACCTGAAGTATTTTTCCTGCAAAAAAAAATATTACAATGTGTATGTGAAACACCTCAAATGGGATCCCTTATATAAGCTGACATGTTCAAAACAAAACGGTAATTGGGTAGTCGACTGAGAGCCTCAATGAGACGTCTCAATACTAGAGAAGATCTGTACGAGAAAATTTTCTTTACGTCTCAATCTTATGTATATAGGATAATCTACCTTTACAGCTCGCGTTTTGGCTAAGTTCAAATGAGACTCAAAATGATTTTTCATCTTACTAAAATCAATAAAAAAATTCCTACCTGAAGTATTTTTCATACGAGGAAAAGTATCGCAATGTGTATGTGAATTATTTTGAATGGGCTCCCCTATATAGAGTGACATGTTCAAAACCAATTGTTGAGTGGGTAGTTGAACTAAAGCCTCAATGAAACATTTGTAAAGTACAAAGGATCTTCTGGAGAAAACTTTTCTCGTTAACGTCAGTTGTAGGAGATAGTGTATTATCACACTCTTCATTTCGGTTATTTTGTAAGAGGAAGTCAGATTTTTTTTCAGTAGTCATCAACGTCTGAGATGTGGAAGTGACATGAATGTTTTTTACATCGATGAAAGCCTTCGTGGAGTCTCATAATTCACTTCATTAGTTGTGCTAAAATTTAGGTAGTTTTTTATGAGTCTTTCGGTAGATCATTGTGCGACAAATAAAAAAATAGCTGTAAAGATGTTATACTGGTGTAGTGAAATAATTAACATAAATTTCCGTATCATGTACTGTTGTAAAATGGGTTGTTTTTATAACTTTCTAATTAAAAGAGATCCTAATGAATTTAAGTAACAAAATTTTGATCAATTTATAGTATATTTTCAATTTCTGATGTTATTTTTGGCCGTTGCTTTTTGGTCAAACTTTTTATAGCAATGAATCGTAAGAAAATGCTAAAAAAAGAAACACCATTTTTAATAAGAGATAGATTCATTAGTCAAAAGATTATATGGTTTAACCCAGAGCTTGAGATTCCTATTGTTAGCTCGGATCAGCCAGATATGGTTGGTTTATATATGCGTATCATTTCCGAATATAGGAAACAGCCGGAACAATACGGGAAATTGTGACTATGGAACCGGACATATACGGCAAGTTCCGAAAATTCGGATTCCGGCGGAAAGTCGCCGGATTTTTTCCGACAGCTTTCTCCACCGTTTCCGGTCGGATATGGTAGGAAAATGAGCGGAAAATTCCGGCGAGTTCCGACCCGGAATACTGCTTCCCTGATCCGGTGACTTCCGGTAAATTCCGGCCGGATCCGGCCCGTACGCTTCGACCTGGGTAGAGAAAGAATAATTTTTTTTTTTGAATTGAGGATAGTTAGGGCTACATCTTCACAGGCTCTGATTTTTGAATTTCTCTTTTTGTTAAAATAAACAAATCCAGATATTTTATATTTATTAGTACTTTGCATTTGAACGTTTCTCGAAAAGTATTTTTAAAAATCAAACAAAGGAAAATTCAAAAAATCGGAGCTATGAGGATCTAGCCATAAGGTCACTCTACAATCTAAAAACCATCCCGACATGATTACCTGGTAACCCCATTGTGAAAGCCTCCTCCACGTAAAGAATAGTGAATAGACTGAAACTTGTACATATCCTTGAGATTTGGGAGAGATATTTTAATCATAAGCTGTTCTAATCAAGAATAACATTGTCTGAAATTTTGGTTGAAATCGAATGAGAAAATAACAAAGTTCGTTTCTGAGGGGGTGCGAAATGGGTAGAAAAAGACGATCAGGAGCAATTCTCAGATTCCAAATCGGTTTTGAATCAAAACTATGTGAATTATGTATGATCTAGTGAGATATCGATATTTTATCAAAAAGCCATGGTCTTCCTCAGGTGCACCGAAAAGGTTCATGTTCGATTTTCGATTTGAAAATTTGTATAGAGACAGATCCCAACAACAGTAGTTCATTCTGAAAATGTCAGATTTTGGAATTACTTCTGTTCCTAAATATGAATATGGGAAAATTAGTTTTTTTTAAAGCATTTACGGTACAACATTTTAAATATTCATATTTAGAAATGTGAGCAACCAAAAGATTTGAAATTTTCAAGACAAACTAGTCTCACTGATACCTTCCTCTGTGCAAAGTTTCACGTTGAAATTCGAAAGTTGACTTTCAGGTGAATCAGAGTGAGACTACAAGGTTGTGCAAAAAACCAACATTGACTCTTACATTTGAGATACCATATCTCAAAAAGAGCTTAAGGGCGCATCTTTGCACATCCACCAAAGATAGGTAGTCTCATGCTGTATCAAATAACGACTCAAAATTTGAGTTTAAGATCCAGGAAAATCTGGTAACTCAATTACAACATAGAGTAGCAGCTATTTTTTACCATATTGGATAATAGTTTTCCATCCTTCTATAGGTTGAAAGACTTCAAGAAGACTAAATGACCTGTTATATATAGTAAATACATAACACTGTATAACTATAGAATAACTGATGAATATAAGTAGAACCTTAATTTGAAAACATGTATTTTAATTATATGATCCTATTAGAGATTTTCACCTACTTCATGTACTTTGTAGTATCTATCATTTAATGCATACTCGATATAAGGTAGCATTATAGGATCTTCAATGCTAGCTATAAGATGAGTTCGAATCTCGAAAATTGATTTTGTCGTCTGGCTTCTCACCGCGTGATGGTCATATAGTAACATTATTATTAAGAAAACTTTGTACTATTAATCACTAAATAACCGTTCGACGATTGAGATCCGAACTATGTAGTTGATGTAAAACTTTGGAAATTTGTATTTTTTTTTTTTGACCTTTTAGCTCTTTCTTGCTTGGCTTGGAAGGACAGATAGACAAACTTTTAGCATTTCTAAGCTCCATATAACCCTTTCTTTCAGAAAAGGGAACTTTCGTGACATAAAACCAGTTGAACTCGTCATACATTTCTTTTCTACTATCCAAAAATTATCTGTTTACTCTCATTGAAATTGATTTAGCCGAAAATGATAGCAAGAATGTAACGTTGAAACACAGTGTTTAACTGAATGATTTATCCAAAATATGAACTGACTTGAGAATTTGGACGAAGTATCAAACGATGAATATTCCATAGACATGCTAACTGAAACTGTGCAAAATAATGGTACTGAAACAAAGTGTTCTGTATGTTTATAATTTTAAACATTGTTCGGTCTCATAAAGTCAAAAATCGTTAATTTTATGAAAAATCTAACAATTTAATTCGATATCGCCGATACTCGGTTGACATAGAACAACTTTTCTAAAACTGATCACTGAGGAAAAAATATACAAAGAGAAAGCTTGCGATTGCAGTTCCTTTGAGATTCAAATGTAGAACTCACATGTCTGTATCCAGGAGTAATGGTCTGTACATATTTCAAATGATAGATCATGGATTGACCTTCTATACTCGATGTCACTTACTTCGAGCAAGTATTTCGTTATCAGAAATATTTCGTATGTTTGGAATCAGGGAAATTACATAACGTATAAATAATCGTTAAAAAGTGCCTATGAACTGAAATAAATCGCCCGGAAAGACCCTTTTGCGTTCGCTCTCTGCAATCAGTTTTATGGCATTTGTAGCATCATATGTGTTTAAGCAAAAGAGTTTCAGTTAAAATAAATGCTAAAAAATCAACGGAAATGGAATGAATTGAATTGTTTTCCAAAATCTCTTCTTCACCTAAGCACAGAAAAATCTATCATTTTGTAATCTTGTTCGACCTTCTAGTTTTATATGCTCCAGAGTCGGACATTGTTTAGATTTGTTTTTGAAGAAAATTGAGGTAGTCGTCTATCTGATAAAATAGAAGTAAAGTTAAAGATTTTATATTTTCACTTCTTCAGAAAGCATAGAAAACTTATGACAAGAATTACATTTTTCTTGGATATTTGCTATCATATTGAACAATTTTCACTAAATTAAAATGCTATTGTAAGAGCGTTTTAAAAATTTTATTGATCATATTATGGTCTGTAACTAAAGTTCAAGGTATAGCATGAAATACGATTTAAAAATTTGAAATAAAGTTTATTTTGTGCTCGTCTTTCTTTTTTATTCTATTCTTTTATACCAACGTCGAGCTTTAACATTACCACATGTACATTCCTAAAAGAATAATAACAGTAAAAATGATTAGTAATACTAATTTTGAGATGATTCATCAAATGAACTCACCACTTGTTGTTGACCATTATCATCAATATAACGTTCAATATGTACTTTCTTTCCTTGTTTATCAGTTGCATCATGAATCCATCGACCATTCGTATTATCAAATGTAATTATTGACTTAAAAGACAAATATCATTATAAATTAAGATTTACTCTTCTATCAGATAATGAAAATAGTTTCAGCTGATGAAAAAAAAATCTTTCTGAGTTTATGAAAGCTTCTAAGATGAGATTTATTCTATTAGATAGATCTTATTGAGACTCTAAGTGCACCGTATATTATGAAAACACATCGATATTTAATAGATACCTCATAGTTTCATATCAAAATTTCTATAGATGATCTTTCATGATGTATTTTATCATTAATCAGTACTCAATTAATTCTCGATAGGATCTTAACATATTCTTATAATTAAAAAAGAATTAGAATTTTATATTTACTTTAACTTCTGCTCCGTCTGCACGTGTTTCATTAAATTCAACACCTGGTGTAAATTCATAAACCGTATTTTTAAATGTTGTTTCTGATTTCAATGTCCATTTTCCATTATTATCTTTACTAATAATCATTTTTTCTTTTTTTATAGCTTTTGCAGTTTGACGTAACACCCATGAAATACCTACATAATAATAGAAAAACATTTAGTTATATATATATATAACTAATAAACTTTACTGTTTTACCCATTTCTTGTAAATATGCATCAAAATTTTCTGCATTAACATAATCCCATGTACCTTCTAATTTTTCAATGGTAGAATCTGCGGAAGCCATTTTATTTATGCGTGTATGTTGTTAATGTATTATATTTCTTTTTCTGTTCTAATGTTTTATTCAATATTATTGATAAGACAAATGTGTATGCACAACAAAAAAGAAGTCTTTCTTGTCGATATAGGTGATGACAACAACTGAAATAAAAAAAAGGACGACATGAGACTGATAAGAAATTTTACTTTTTTATTTTTGTAAAAAAAAACGAGATAAATAGTGCACATGGTCGTTTTTTTTTATTCCAACTAATAGTATATATAACTAAACGATGAAATAAATAATTTTTATTTCTATTGATATAGTATCCAAGCGTTTGATAGAGATACGAAAAGTTTTTAAAAGATGACTAACATTCATATCCTTATTTGTACAAACCTTTTAATACATAACAAGTATTAAAAAAAATACGAGACAAGAAAAAGAAATTATTGTATTCGAGTATCGTAAGAAAAAATAAAGGTATGCATTCAAGCATGACATCAAAATGATACATACAGGCAAATACACATTTGTTATGGGTGATACTTTAATATAAACAGAAGAAAACAAAAAGAGATCATATTGGTTATTCTTGTCATTTACATACATACTATATGATTGTTTTATTTCGTCTTCATATTACAATAGAAAAAAAAGCATCTTTTACTATCAGTGGAGCCAAAAAACAATGTTAACAAGATTGATCGAAGAATAGTATGACCTAGATATATTTAAAAAGAATCTTGCTTTATATTGTCTAGCGGTCTATAGATCAAATTTCGGTTATATTCCGTAACTCTGTGACACATATACTTCTTATCATTCCAATTTAATGAAATTTTTTCGAAAGGTACTGCGATATGTTTCGATTTTGCTCAAAGATCTCACCAAGTGTCTTTAGAACTTGTACAAAATCATTCAATTTTTATTTTTCAATGGACTAAATCCTCCAAAAAAGAAGCACACCAGATTTGTTTATTGAAGAAAACAATGGAAGAAATGGAATAAAAAATACACATATGAGTAATAAGAAAATGTTCACACAATTTCGTTTTTTTGCTTAATGTCGTTGTGAAACTGGTGGTCGATCATATGGACGTGATGGAACAGGTGGTGGTACTGGACGTTGAGATATTCTCGATATGGGCGGTGTCGTTGAACCGTTTCCATAGACAGAATTTATTGGACTCGATCGAAGAACTGGTGATGATGAATCAAACGTTGAAAACGAGTTCGTTGGTGAATGATTTTGTTGAAGATGAAGATTGGAAAATTGATTATTAACAGCACCAAAAGAATTATTGAATGAATTTGTCGGACGATTGAATGATTGTTCAAAGTGAGTATTCGTCATTGTATTTGGAAAATGAGATGTTACTGTTGATGTTGGCATACCTTCCACAGCTACTTTACGTGCATTAAGATGAAAATTGTCAATAATACTCAATGCAGTTTTAATTGTCTCGAATTCAGTAAGTTTAGCTTGACGTCGTTGTCGTTCTTCAAATGATTCTTGTAAAAGTGATTGTTGATCGGGAAAAGTATAAAGTTTAGCTAATAATTCTCTTGAAACATATTTTTTTAATTCTTGTATTATATTAAACGTGATCATTTTTGGAACAAAATCACGTGTCATTTTGGCTACAATTTTCATATAAGATGTAACCAATATATTAATCGTTTCTACTTGACGTTCCATGTGTGGGTCTTCTAAAGTAGTTTCAGCTGATGGTGTTATAGTTTCAGTACGTTGTTCACGTTCAGGATAGACACCAGCACGAAAAAAAGATGCTTTCCAATTTTCCAATTCGTCTGCATTGTCAGCAGAAAGTTCAAGTTGTCTATGATCTTTATAGACATTTTTTCCTTCCGTACTGAATAAAGCAAATTGTGATCGTTTATTCATAAAATTACCGTCAACATCACGTAATTTAAGACTTTCTAATTGTACCATATATTTTTTTTCTCTCTCATCAGAATCACTAAACCAAGAGAGATTATCCGTCGATAAAACAAAGTAATATTCTTTAGCTTGAAATAATTTTACACCCGTATGCATACGAAGAAAACCTTTACGAATAACTTGATTAGTAACAGGCCGTTTTATTTCACTGGTAGTACTAGTCGATTTTTCTGCACTAGCAAATCCAATAAAATCTTCATTGATTGTATTTATATAGGATAATTGCGTATCGACATAAAGTTGACATTCTTGTTTTGCAATTATTTCACGATCTTTTAAATATTGAACGAGTAATTCTTCAACAGTACGCTGTAATAATGGATAAGTTTTCATTTTACTAGTTACTTCCTGTACGATTGACATCATTTCAGAAACAACCATATCAACACATTTTATAATAGGATCTTGAAATTTAGTTATTTGCATTCGAACGATATATTCAAATGCTTCATCCGGTGTAAATATACCACTTCGAGTACTACGAATATTTTTAATAGCTACAATTAATTGATTACGCATATCTTTATCGTGAAGTTCGACTTTAACTAATTCATATGGTAAACGTTCTCGAAAAATATTAGCAATACGAGCACCACCTGACAATGTTTTTAAATTCGATTCTTTTAAATTAGTTCCTTGTAATGTTGCATCAAAATCTTCTTTTAATTCATGTGTTAATATTACTAATGTTCTTGTATCAAAATTTGAACCATCAGATATAATCGATGTACGATATTCAGCTACTTCTTTAGATAAATCATGATAACGTTTTTGTAGTTCTCGTTTTAAATCAGGTAAACATTTGAGTATATGTTCGGTAAGTTGAACACTGAGTGTATGTTGTAAATAAGGTACACCCATTCGTTCAGCAATATCACGATAGGCTGGATCATTAAGAAAGAATTGTCGTTCAAATTCAAGTGCAGCTGGTATATCTAATTCTCTCATTGTTCGACCATAATCATCAACACGTTGACCACGAAGAACAACACCAATAAAACCTCTTTCCAGAACGACAACTTTATTTAAAAGTACTTCACGTGCATTATGACCTCGACCCATCATATCTAATTTAGTTAATACACCAATTGTACGTTTACCCATTGGATCTCTACTACGAGCCATAACCAATGCATCGGATGTGACTAAATCAATATTAGCTGGTGTTACAGCTAGAATGAGACAATTCTCATTACTAATATATTCAAGGATAATATCATCGATTTTTTTGACAATATCAACTGGTTGACCTTGTGAAGGTACTTTAACCATACCCGGTAAATCGATTAGAGTTAAATTGACAACATGAGGTGAATATATCGTTAGATTAATTGGAATATTTGAAACACCCATATCATCACGTACGACTGCTTTAGTATCATTTTCAATTTCGGCACGAATATCGGCATAGTTTGTAAATCTCTGTTGTGGTTTATGTGCAAATATACCATATTCTTGACCTTGAGATGTTATTAATTGTAAAACTAGAGGCCGTTTTGTTACCATACTTCCACCACGTGGTAAAAAATCTCTACCAACAATATTTTCGAGAACAGAACTTTTACCAGCTGATTGAGAACCAACAACTGCTATTTGAGGTAATGTTAATGTTAATCGAGTATTAGCTATAGTAAAAATTCGTTGTAATTCATTAATCATAGGAATTAACATTTTCATATTTGGATTTCCCGCTTGATTTGCCATTATCGTTATTTTTAATAATTTTCAATCTGAAGCTTACAAAATCAGTCACGTCTCAACACAACTTCTTTATGAAAAAATAATACAATATGTGCGTCATCACCTTCATCAACAATACTACGTGTCGATTTCTTTTCTTCCTTGCAGCGTTATATATTATTCATCCATTCTGTTCTTTGTACGAACTTTATTCTTACCATTTAATAACAATCAAACAACTCTGATCAACATACATGTTACCATGAAAAAGAAACGAAATCGATCAATGGCAACATCTTTTTACGAAAATAAAGTATAGATATAAAGTGTTTATCTCGTTTTCTCAGACTCCTGAATAATAATAAATCAATCAAATAAATTTTAGCATAGTTATTTGATTACAAGAATATTTACTCAAAACAGGCTAGTGAATCATTCACTAAAAGAATTCGAAAATGGCTTCGAAATTGTTGACACAATATTCTCTCTTCGCTATAAAAAAAATATTTATATATGCACACACATTTTTTTTCTTAAATGACATCGAAACGAATAACATATGTGCTTGCCTTTTTTTTTCTTATAAAACAGCAATCAAATAAAAAGGAAAAAAACGATGTATAACTTTGTATAATTTCAGCGACCAAAGGTACTATTTGCATCACAGTCTCTTTAACGTCCTACAAACATTTACTGATGAATCATTGATTATTGGATGACCTAATAATGCACCCTCACCCTCCGATGTTTTTATATAAGTATGTGTTAATGATCTAATATCTGACATTTTAATAAATTAGGAAGAACAAATCCATTTAAAAAACATGAAAAATAGGGAGATCTTATTAAGCATAGTATATATATTCAGATTATTCTAACACGTTATTTTGTTGTTAACTACTTAGTTTATTTTATTAGTAACACTAGTGGAGGTACCCGAGAACTATCTGCAACAGAAATTTTCGCGTCGCATCTGAAACTTTTTGGACAGGAGTCTTATCAGCATACGTCAGGCATCTCTAACAGGATTGTTCCTGCTATGCGTTAGGTGTTCGTCATTGGACTCTTCTCGCCGTACGTGATACCTCTTCCACAGACCTTTCTCACCCTCAATCACTCTGCCGATATTCCTTAGCACTCAAGGAACTGATACGGATAGTTCCGTGACACTATCTCTCACGATGACTAAATACATAGCGAACAGACTCATCAAAATCTCGACTTGTATTCATCGGGATAAAATTTCACTCACCTCCTTCCGTGCACCCCGTTTTGGTGGTTCCAACCCCATCATCGACTCTCCACAGGAGCTGAATGCATAGCGAAAAAACACACACTTTCTTGTTTTATATATAGATTAGAACATTGTCGTTTGTATGTATATATAGGTGTACATTTCATGTTTGTTGGAATCGTCTCTTCACATCTATTAGGTTTTTTCTATCCTTCAGTTTATGTCATACTTTGTATTCGAAACTTTCCCATTGTTTTGCATATTTCATTATGTGTTACATCTATTCCTTTGTTTCGCTACACATCATCAAATGTGTTATTGAACAAACAATAATACGCACAAATTCTCTGATAAAGGTATTTATTATGACAGATCCAACTATAAGATAGAAATTTTGGATCGAAAAGTATCCTATGACCTTCTCCTAGCCGAGAAGGTACTCCTTGCAAAATCTCATTGCATTTGGTAGCATCGTGTTCAGATGTATAACGAACAAACACACAAACTTTCTTCTTTATATATAGATATAATTAGCACAAAAATGTAAACCTAAACGCGTTTATAAAGACAATATCAATAGTAATTAAATTACTACGAAATCTTTGTTTAAAGTTGTTGACGAACGTTTTGAAGAAGTTGATCGAGATCTTTTGAGTTTGTTCCACGTAGCTCCGTGAGACGTTTACGAGCCTTTTGGACAACACCATGCCACATCGTTATCAACGTAGCAAAACGTGTCTCAAGCACAGTGATGATAATGGCTGAGAAAAGAATCTGACGATCAACTTCACCAGTTCCTGAAATAAAGTTATCAAGGGTTTTTTTAGTTAAATTTTTGATGATTTCTAAATCTGGATCCCAAAGACCGTCAAATTTCTGTTTGCTGATCAAATGGCGAACAATTTCTTGATCATTTGATGGCCATATTTCTTTTTTCGACGGATTTTTCTTTTCTTGCTTGGATTTTGAGTCGAAGGAGGTATGATCTTCATCATCTATATACGTATTTGTCGCCGTCTGGGACCGTAACTGATATCGACAACTCTGTACAGACTTGCGTTTTTTAGTCGTTGGTGAATGCATCTGCATGTTTACGCTTCGATCTTGTGGTAATGATGATCTAGCCCTAGAGCGTGTAACGACAGAACTGGTATAATTAGGCAAAACCTTACGATGTCTATGGGCGCCTCCTTTACCAAGTCCTAGAGTAACACCACGACCAGTACGAAACATTGCTTGTACGGGCATTCCGAGATGCTGATCATCAGCAGAAATTTGAATGGGCACTTCGCGAAGGATCATGTCGACATTACTTGCATTCACTCGTTTCTCAATACCAATAAATGCTGTATGAGGACTCAAAATATTATACTTCAACGATAATGCAATAATACGTTGTTTCGTTGTTTCTACCAATGATGTTTCAATATGTTCTTCATTTGTTGCTGATGTTTCTTGAAATTCTTCAAATCGTGATTGTGTTGAACCTGTTTTTATTCTTTTCGTATCTGATGGTGATATTTTAGCATGTTGTAATTCGAGAATGAGCGCTTTAGCTGCTAGACGAGCAATTGTACCATTATTACTCACACATGGTATATGACTGACTTTGGCCACGCTTAACAGTTGATGATCTGGCTCAATTTGTAATTCGACAGATGAGTCGTGTTGAAAAGGAATCGTCTTATTATCAACTAGAGCATACATAAT
>JAJEKB010021880.1:155963-174283 GCA_022393335.1 Macrotrachela quadricornifera | reverse complement strand
TAATTCGAGTAATTTGTTCTGTTCCAGATGCAAGTGTCTTTTCAATGCGACAACGAAAATCGATGATATATGGACTCGTTTGAACGTATTTCGAAGTAGTACCAGCCGGTGATGAAATATTACCTTTGTCAGGATTGTAACGTGGTGCAATTGTTGTAGGAACGACAAATCGAATGATAGATCCTTGTACAAGATCCAATTCTGTTACATAACCAATAGTAATTGTACATTCTTTTGATGGTGGTAAAGCACCGATATTAATAATAAAATTATCTTGAGATTTTTCATCTTGTTCTAATAGATAAGCTCCATGACCTTGTTGTAAAGCATCATTATATTTCTGTTGTGCTTCTTTTTTCTCTTTTAATTCAGCACTAATTTCTCGATCATCAATTCGAGCTGTAAATGTATAAATTGCTGCTTGTTCTTCAATAGGAAAACAATAGACTGCTTCAATCGGTATTGTTTCATCATTGCGAAATATTTGTGTAATAATTACATCAGCAGCAAATGCATGAATTGTTGCTTCAATATTCACTTGTTTCAAAGGTATATACGCTAGTTGTTGATGAAAGGTAGATGTGGTTGGATTCCTATTGATTCGAAGCATAGTAAGGGGTTTGTGAATGAATGTTGTCAGTGCATGTGTTGTTTCTTTATATAGTGTTCTACCTGAGTAAATATTAGGAAAGAGAACGACAATTTTTATCACACTATTAGAGTGAATCAGAAAGAATATTAAAGCATCAATAGCTGATTCATTATAAGGAAAGAGAACGAGAGCACGGCAATTTATTTCGCAATAGTATGTTGGAAAAAAGTAGAAATGTTCGATTAAACACTAAAGATGATTACAAATTTATCTTCAAAGCTTGCACTTGTTTGACTTGGATCTCCTGAAGAAAACATTTTTAAAACGATATGTTTTAGTTTTCTTAGTTTCGAATGGTTACAAGATGGTATATAACGATTGATTGACATAGTATATGTACTATGTAAAAGAAAATACAACTTATAAAAAGCATATTATTTGATAAATATTTTCACAAAACAATTAACCATATTAGTGTTGTCAATTTGCAGAATGATTAGTTAATAGCATTTAATTGTATTTCTTCAATACATCGTCAATGGAGCGCAAAATCAACTATACAGAAAACAAGGAAGTTTTTATTTTTTAATATGACATGAACTCTTATCGATGAGAAATTTTTGCACACGATTGTTGAGAGTATCAGTTACATAAAGATTTCCATATCGATCTAATGATAGATCTGATGGATAATTAAGTTGATCGGATCCCGGACCATCACCTCGACCACCAGCAATAAGTTGACCTGATGTTGCTCCTTTTGGCCAACGCATTATTCGATGATTTTGTGTATCAGCCACATAGACAGTGCCTATTCGATCAACAAAAACACCTGATGGAAAATTTAATAGATCTGGATCGTCGCCTGATCTATCAGAGCTACCAGCAACAGCAATGGGTTCTTCAATTCCTGGAGTTATCTTCGCTACTCGATTATTCAGATAACTTACGATGTAGATAGATCGATTTTGATCAACAAACAAAAACATTGAATGATGCAATCCTGTTGGTATCTCTTCTCCACTTGTCTCACCTTTACGCCATTTTGTCAATCGACCATTTGCATATTCAGATATATAGAGCGATTCTTCATCATCTTGTCCTATACCAACGACTTGAACCTCTTTCACCATTATTTCTCCCTCTTTAGCACCACAAGGCCAACGCATCACTCGGTAATTACCACCATCAGTGATGTACATTGTTCCATCTTTATCAACGACAAGATCCTGTGGCATGTATAATAACATCTCATGATTATCCTCCGAATCGGCACCAGCTGCAAGCTTACCAAATGTTGCATCTTGTTCCCATATGACAATACGATTATTCGAACGATCTGCTATATAAATAGTATTATTAGCATCAAGAAACATTCCATAAGGATCGGCCAATTGATCAAGGTGAGATCCGAAATCTTTTCCACCTGCAACTGTAATTCCATGTCGAGACCATGTTGCAGTTAAACAAATGTCATCATTCGGTTCCGCAGTGGGAGTTGAAGCTAAATCAAATAAATGATGATAGAAGTCGACAATGATTATTTAACTCACTTGTTGTTGTTAATGATAATGGTGGACATGTTTCTATACTGGCCATCGATAATGGATAACACAGTGGCAAATTCAGACAGTCAGGATGGTAAACACAAACATGATCAGGTTCGAAACACATATGAGTGTTAGGTGTGCATGAAACAAGTTCAGAACATGTTGACCAACGGTCAGCACAGATGCTCTTATCCGGCGACAATGGTGAATGTAAACAGCCGCACGTACTGCGTGTTGAGCATGGATCATATTGCGCTAATCCTTGACATCTCTGGGCGTTTGTTGGAGCTTTCAATATATAGAAAATTACAAATTAAACAAATAAAATGTAACAACAACAGTACCTGACAAACTAAAGTAAAAGAATATTTTTAATGTTATTAAATGAATAAAAAAAAATTCATTCATTATCAATTACCTAACAATATAGAATAAGAAGCCACAGAAATATAAGCTTTTCATTACCATTTGTATTCTCACCTTAGTTAAAGTGAAATATTTATAAACGATCTTGTTCTGCGTCGTAATTGTGACTTAACTAGCACTTTTTTTTTCTAACTGCGTCATTGTAGGCTATCATTTGTCCTATTATTCTTCATTTGAAAACAAACATATCTCTTATCTTACTGATAATAACATATACCTTTTGTCAATACGCGTATGTACGCGAAAAATTTGTTGTCATATATTTTCGCTATTGTTTATACAGACAAAGTTTTTTATGAAAATAAAAACTAATTTCAATGGGTTTAGTTGCAATATTGGTTGACAAAACGTTTCTAAACTATTTATTGCATTCAGCACAACTAAAGAATACCTTGAAGAATTACAGTATCCATATTGATATATTCGACAAACTTGATTCGCAATATTATTTTATTTTTTTGTTCAATTAATGATAAATTCTGTCTCGATTTCGTTCACTAGATTCAGAATTGTACATCCATGAGGAATGTTTCTGTAATTTAACTTCTGAAGTTTATTGCATTCGATCTTCTATCATAATCATAAAATCGCATGGATTTATCATCCATTCTGCATGTGTGGCTAAACAACCTGAGTTTTATTTTCATATATTTTCAGTTGATTCTCATTATTCACCGATAGCATTTCATCTCGAATTAAAGTCCATGTTTTTGAAGCATATAAAAGCACACTAAACACGCACATTTTGAGGATCCTTATCTTGATTTTTGTTTTTAGTTTTTGCTACTCCATACTTATTTGAGAGAGGAAAGTACTCCGATTGCTTTGCAAATTCTTCTTTTAATGTCTTCTGAGCAGTTGTTATCCTATGTTGTCAAGCTTCCAAGATATTCAGATTTCCCGACATTCTCGTTAATTTCACCTGCTATGTGAACTGGTGTGTCAATGTTTTATCCCCAAATATAATTGTTTTGCTTTTCGTGCGTTTATTATCACTCCTACCTTCTCACCAGTCTTCTTCACGTTCTGGATTTGTTCATGAAGTGATTCGCATTTCTCAGTTATCAGGTCAATGTCATCTGCAAATTACAGATTGTTTATTATGATTTCATTCATGTTGACTCCATATGATTGTTCTATTGTTGTGTTCATTATTCTTTCAAGGTAAGTAATGACCAAAAGTAATGATAAAGGATCTCCTTGCCTTGATCCTACATTTGTTCGAAACCATTGAGTTTGATTATTAGTATTTGATGTACGATACTTCTATCTTTCCTGAAACCGGCTTGTTCTTCATCAAGATATGGCTCGAGGCCATGCTTGAGTCTGTGTAACAGTACTATGAGTATGATTTTTCCTATATAACTGATTAGAGATAGTTCTGTAGTTTGAACATTCGATTAGATCACCTTTTTTCGGGTATTTTCTCTTCTCTCCAAGCTCTGTTGCAGGGTTCGTAGATTTTCGCAACAAGATCTTTACCTCCTGCTTGCTGCAGCATCTTAGCAGTTATATGGTCTGCACCAGGACTTTTGTGTATCTTGAGAGAATATATGGTTTTTACTTCTTTAATCATTTCGTCCCCACTTCCTCGATCTTTAGATAAATCATGCCAGTATTCTGTTCATCTTTGTTTCACAGACTCTTTTGACTGGAAGATGCTACCATTTTCATCGCTTATTGTTATGCATTTTGGTACATACTTCTTCTTCAGCATTTTTATTGTACTGTATGGATGTCTGACCCTACCTTGGTGATCTTTTCACCTAATTGCAGATAGCTTTATACTTTTTATTGTTTTCTGCAGACGTGTCCTTCATTGATTTTAATTTTCTTTTCTCGTCAGCTAGGTTCACAGTTTGCTCAAATACTCAAGGTTTTTTAGCTTTTCTTTACGAAGTTATGTCCTAAGATTGTCACTTAACCTCTTTTCGAAGAGCTGTTTCATTCGTGGTATTTGCAGTTCGCTTGAGTCGAACGTACAGCTATATTATGACTTTTTGCACAATTTTTTAATTTTCAATTTAATGTTATACAAGACCAGTGAGTGGTCTAAGCTTATAACTACATTCTGAAATTTTCTGTAATTAAGAGTGGATGTTCTCCATCTTCTTTGAACCATCACTAAGTCGATCATATTTTTATGGACACCATTGGGTGTTGAAGTTTCTATTGAAATCTCATGTTGCATATGAAGAGACCATATTCCGTTGCGAGTTCTAGCAATCTCTCACCACGTTCGTTTCTTGAGTCATAATCATGTTTTCCCATTACAGATTCCCAACTTGTATTGTTGCCTCAAATCAGAAAAAACATGATTTTAACCTTATCATCGATTTTTCCTGCTTCAAATTAAGACCTAACTTTTTGTACTATAGTATTATCTTCTATATATTCTATATAGTATATTATTCATATAATAGATGCGAATAAAAAATAAAACAATACTAGTCAACGATACGTTTTTAAATATCTATCTTCAAAAACAAATACCTCACGAAAATATCTGATTCATAAGGAAAAAACTATATTTAGTTTTTATACTTCATCACTCATTCAATGTCCCACATGTCCCAATGTTAAAAAAATACTGAGATTGAGAAGAAAAAAATTTTAAAGATTTTATCAATCGTTTAATGTCCCCATGTCCTGACATAAGAAAGAAATCATTCAAATTAAAATATTTTTAAAAAATTCTTATCAGCTTTTCAATGTCCGTATGTCCCCTCAATTAAAAAAAAATTAGTTAAATATGCTCGATTAAACAAAATAAAACATCTATATTATTAATGTTGATAAATAACAATAATTCTAAATACATCTCTGTCATGAAATAAACTAGACAACACAATTAAATCATATCATCAATAAACAAATTTTCTGATGGATATTTAGCGATTTCCATTCGAAAATAACTTATGTTAAAGAAAAACAAATGAATATTTAATGTTTTTTCATATAACATAAACGAAAAAGTATCTGAAATGAGACTGAGCCCTTATTACAGTCTACTTTTAAATGACAGTCACAGGAAGATTTATAGACCTAAGCCGGTAAAAATCTATTTTTTCAATAATATTAGATATCATGTTATAGCCATGACAGGCTTAGAAGAAAAGATAAAAATCATTTAGCTATCTTTTCCAAAAATCTTATAAAATTTTCCCGGAAAAACAGAACGCAAAAAACATCTTCACTGTATTTTTGATGGATTTGTAAAAACGAATGTCTACTACGTTCGCCACCCCACTCTTTCGAATATCCTAGCTTTACTCTTAAGCTCAAACACACAACCGCTCATCACACCAGAAAATCATATCAAAACTTAAACTTCGCAAAATAAATTATAAAATGGATTGGTTAATTGTTAATTAAAAAGTAATAAGATTCTTAGAAGCTTTACACTCTTTTGGAAGTCTGTTTCTGTCATTCAAGATTAGATAATTTATCAAAATGGAGAAATTTCTTCGCCCTTAAAAGATATTCGTGTTGTGACTTAAAAATATGAAATATATTAAGGTGAAATTTTAAAGTCCTCATTGTTAAATAAACATAGTAAAAATATAGATGATCTTCGTTTGTCCAAAGGAAAATATTCGATTTTTACAGTACTCTAGTTTAAATATTTAGCAATATCAGAATTGTTTATAGTCATTTTTTATACAATCAAATGAGTAGGAATGTATATCCATAGGATTCAAATAACATTAGTTTCGTTGTCTTCTCTAACTTAAACAGTATTTAAGGTAGAAAAAAGTATAGGATGGATTTGAATAAATAAGTCATGTGTAAATTATTTGAACTTAGTGCATTGATACATAATTTAGTAATCTAAAAGGCTAACTAGATATAATAATACTATTGTTGATCGAAATAGACAGATAACACATGAAGAGCGATCACGAACTACTGTCTATTACAAAATAGAATGAATTCGGTTGTTTGTTGAATAACTTAACAATCGTGGTAGTTATTGAGCTTGAGTTTTTTTATTAAAAAGAAGATGAGTGGAGATACAAGTCTATCTAAGAATAAAAATACTTCAAAAGTTTTCTAAAACATCACGGTCGAATTCTTTTGATTAGGTGTATTTCCACTACCACTTGAAAATCGACGATCTCGAAGAAAAACTATACCACACCCATCTATGGACAAATTTTCTGATATATATGTAGAAAACAGTTGAAAAATCAGATGCGTGTTCATAGTTTTCTAAGAAAAGGTAAAAAATGTCACGATATATAGAGTCAAACGGTGATTTTTAGAAAATCCTTGAAATCTACTAGGAAACTTTTCAAATATTTTGATTCCTATGATAGACTTGTATCCTGATCCATTCTCTTCTAAACGTGACAACTGAGGATCGATAGTTTTCAGCATTGCGAATTTATTCAACAAACAACTAAGTCTATTCTCTTTTGAAATGAATAATAGGATTGCCAGATATCCTAGTAAAACAATAACTTCATTCTCATGTTACAAGAGAATGGAAATCGATTTATAACAGTCATATGTATATAGTGACGTATGATTTCTTTAAAAATTCTCACAAAGCTTTTTCAACTATGTTCATTAACACTATTTTGAATTTGAAACAAGCTACCAACAACCGTGTATTTTGCCATTGTGTAGATATGATGACGCGTGTTATTTGTTATTCATCACGTAAGATAGTTATGTTGAAAATATTTTCCCTTAAACTTTTCGTATTTGCTCTTACTGCATTTATATCTATTATAATTTTGATGGAAGAGATCATTAGGAGAGAAAATAAAAACGAGTTTTTCTAAGTTTGAATGATAGCTTGTTTACTTTGCCCATGATCAATTTGATGAAACAAAAATATTATGTTTTGGCTTTTCAATTCAATATAAAAATCTCAGTCAAAAAACAAGGACTTTAATTCATTACCTTGAAAGAAAAACCTCAGTAAGATATAGAGCGAGTTTGATGACCTCTACCAAATGATATATTTATATTTTCTTTAAATAAAAACCAACCAGAATAAATGAATGAATAGTAGAGAATATCGAAAATAAGTTTTTACAGAAGGATTTACTTCGCTAATTGAGCCACTTCTAAGCCTTAAATTATTCCAATGATAATATATCGAAGACAAACATCAATAGAAATACTTTACATCTTGAACGTATTTGAATTTCGTTGTGTCTATATTCATAATCGTTTTAATATCATCATTTTATTTCTCCATTGTATAT
Organism: Macrotrachela quadricornifera; assembly: GCA_022393335.1. Lineage (NCBI taxonomy): Eukaryota > Metazoa > Rotifera > Eurotatoria > Philodinida > Philodinidae > Macrotrachela > Macrotrachela quadricornifera. The sequence continues at coordinate 166,496 of JAJEKB010021880.1, read as the reverse complement.
TAGAATAAACAGAGCGATGCTTTTACCATATGAGTTATCGATGGACGTTAGTTACGAGTGCGAGTGCGGGTGCGAGTACGAGTACGAGTTCGAGTGCATTTGTCATGGATGCAAACACCTTTACTCATAAGTTGCATGTATGATAAAGCATGCACTATTCTTTTCTGTTTTCTTTTCTTTCAATAGGGTGACATGCATATGTTGTTAAGATGAATCATAATTCGAATATAAACTTGATGAAAAAAAAGAGAAAACGTGAAACAGAACAGAAATGAAAAAAAATGCTATTGACGCATTGCGTCGTATAAAAAAAGAGGACCAGGGTGATGACGCATAAATTATGATTCAGAAAGTGCTCTAAAATATTGATAAAAAAGTACATTTTTTCCATAGTTGTTAGATACAAAAATGAAGTATAAAATGGCTTTCATTACGTCTATTTTCTTCATATTCAAAAAAGATTGAAGAAGATCATGCAAACAGATAGTAACAATTTAACAAATATTGACTTGGATAGCGATTGGAAATGTTATTGTCAACTTTCTCGTGATAAAGTTGATGTTAAAACGGACTGTTGTTGGTCGTCAGTACAATTACCACATGTTGTCGATGTGACCAAACAAGAGAAACATAAAAAAACCCGTTTGTGTCAATGGTGGTACCGTAAACAATTCGATTGGATATCAACAGATAAACGATTAGAACAACAAATCTATCTTATGTTTGAATCAAGTGATGATTTCAATAACAAGTCTGATTCATCGAATATCACTGCCACTATATGGCTCAATAATACACAAATATTTTCCGGTTTATTAATGCCATTAAGTGATCTAATTGAATTGCCTTCAAATTTATTATGTAGTGAAAATTCTCAAGAAAACAAATGTAATAATATTCTGACTATTTGTTGTTCCAATGCCAGTCTTTCACTTCATGCTCGTCTTATTTTTCGTGGTAACTTAATTTGTGCTACTGGACAAGTTGATTTGGATGAAGAACTTAATGACAAAAATAGTGGTTTGAAGAAAATAGAAAATAATGTTTTAGACTATACAGTTAGTATTGGTGATAATGATGGACGTATCGATGTTATGTTTAATTCAAATAAGAAATATAGAACACCATTAAAACCATCTCCATCATCAACACCATGTTCTGGATCGGACAGTGATGAAAATCAAAGAGACGAAGACAAAGAATTAAAAAGTGATCTTTTGGTACCTCGCTTAGCTATTGTAATACTCATTGTTGGGACAAGAGGAGATGTACAACCATTTATTGCGTAAGTTTAATCAAAGTTTTATAATTTTTCATATTAGATATGCAGGGATCATCGGTTTTTATTTTTCCGTTTCTTGTCAAGATTAAAATGCTGACAGTTGGAATATCATGCTTCATTCAGTAAATAATTTAGTTGCTTGATATCTAATCGCATTTTGAGAGATTGATTTATTGAAATTTCACAAAAAGAATGTCGAGTTCTTCTTTATGAGAACTTTCTAAAATTGTAGTTTTTTTCTAGTCTCGGACAGGCACTTCGAGCATGTGGCCATCGTGTTCGATTAGCAACACATGAAACATTTCGATCATTTGTTCGTGGTAATGGTCTTGAATTTTATCCATTAGCTGGTGATCCAGCTGATTTAATCTCATTTATGGTAAAGAATGCTGGTATTATTCCTTCAGTCAGTAGTATTGTTGCAGGTGATGTTGCCAAAAAACGTCGTTCTTTATCTGATATTCTTGTTTCTACATGGCAAGCATGTATAGCAAATGATGATGAAACCAATGCACCATTCACAGCTGAAGCAATTATTGCTAATCCACCATCATTTGGTCATATTCATTGTGCTGAAAAATTAAAAATTCCTTTACATATCATGTTTACTATGCCTTGGTCACCAACAACCGTTTTTGCACATCCATTGGCGAATATTAATAGTTCAACAGGGCCGAAGGGAATCGTTAATCGATATTCATACTTTATTATTGAAATGCTAGTAAGTTATTAAGAAAGAAAAAGAAAAACAACAATTATTTTTTTATAGACGTGGACAGGTTTGCGTGATATTGTTAATGATTTTCGAAGGAAAACATTGGGTCTTCTAACTTTAAATACAAGTCAGGCTGTATGTGCCATAGTTGATGAAGAGGTACCACATACTTACTGTTGGTCACCATCACTTGTACCAAAACCTCATGATTGGGGATCACATATTGATGTATCTGGCTTTTTCTTTTTGGATCTTGGGACTATTTATACGAATCCGCCTAAAGATTTGTTAGATTTTCTTGGCATCAATGATGATAATTGTACCGATCACAAATTACCACCACCAATCTATATTGGTTTTGGTTCTATTGCAGGACATGATTCTCGTCGTATTCTTTCTGTTGTTATTGATGCAATTAATCAAACTGGATATCGAGCTATATTATCTGGTCTTGCGTCTGACACTGATCATTTACCTTCTAATATATTTAAAATTGGAAATGTACCACATGATTGGCTTTTTCAATATGGTTAGTATGATTTTTATTATGAATAAAACTTGATTGTCATGTAATTATTATAATTTTCTCTTTTTAGTATCAGCTGTATGTCATCATGGTGGCGCAGGTACTACAGCAGCTGGTATTCGTGCTAGTAAACCGACAATTATTGTACCTTTCTTTGGTGATCAATTCTTTTGGGGTACTGTGATAGCGAAAAGTGGGGCTGGGCCACGTCCAATTCCTGGAAAGTCAATTACTGCCAGTAAATTAGCAGAAGCTTTCCATTTTGTTCATAAAGCAACAACGCGTGCTGCTGCTGAACGTCTTTCTGATTTTATTTTAAAAGAAAATGGATGTGCAACAGCAGTACAAGCTTTTCATAAAAATTTACCTTTAACACGTATGCATAGTGATTTAGAACCAACATTTCCTGCATGTTATCGTTCAGATAAATATAATATACAAATATCACGACCAGTAGCACAAGTTCTAGTATCGACAGGTCTTATTGAAGAATTAGAACTTCGACCTCATATTACAAGAGAATGGAAATTTATGTATGATAATCATACGCATATAATTACACATGGTTTCTTTGAACATTTTCGAAAAGCTTTTTCAGTTATGTTCATCAATACTGCTTCGAATTTAAAAAGAGCTGCCAGTATGGATAATATAGCTATGAGAACACGTGAAGGTGCTACAAGTGTTGCCAAAGGTATTGGCTTCGGTATAGGACATATAACAATTGGTTATTTATCATTATATGGAGAATTAACCGATGCATTTGAGTATGCGACTCATTTGTATGATCCATATAGGTAAGAATGATTTTTTATTTTTGATGTTTGATATAACATTTTATTTTAATAGTCCAAAAGCACATTCACGACCATTTGTAAACGATTTCAAATCAGGTGCTAAGGCAGCAGGTTTAGTTTTATGGAATAATTGGAAAGATGGCATTATAGGACTGGTAACAAGACCACAAGCTGGTTATAAACGTCATGGTATACTTGGTGGTGCAGCTGGAACATTAATAGCTACAGTCAATATTTGTGTGAAACCTGCAGTAGGTACACTTGCATCATTAACATGGTTGACTCGAGGTACTTATGCTAGTATAAGAAATATTGTACATAATTACACAAGAGAAGGAAGACATATTTCATCAAAGCTTATCGATATTAATTCATCATTATCAACTGTAAATAGTATACAAACACAAGATGAAGACGATAAAAGTATATCATTGACAGCAAAAAATGCAGCAAATATTTCAGGTTATCATCCAAAAATATGTCAACATATTATGAATGAATTTCAAATAATTAAGAATGAATACGATCAAAAGAAAACTTCTTCGAGAACAAAGAGATTAAATCCAGTGTCATTATTTTCTCATATCAACAAAAGTAGAAGATCTCTATCATCAAATAGATGTCTTACGGATTGCAATGAATAATCAAACATGCTTAAGAAATTAACCAAAATATATATTTTTCCTAGTTTACATTGGTATTATTTTTATTTTTGTTTTCTCTGAATGATATCTATTTTTTTTTGTACATTACAAAGTGGAATGTAGTGTGTAACGCACTGAATCATTGATTTTTTTAATAAATAGTATCATTACTTTATTCTTCATCGTTAGTGTTCGAAACATTTTTTTCCGAATGTCACTAAAAGAGAAATTAGATAATTCTTCTATTTTTATTTCTATCAAACTAAAGCTAAATGACTTTTTAAAGAACAAATTTTGAAATTAGTTGTTTTTTGTTTCTTTACTTATTTTTGATCTGTATTTGAATAACTATACAGAAAACACTATTTTTCATCTAACTTGATATACAAGTCTAATCATTAATTAAATAAATGTAAATGAAGTAATATTTTTACAAGAGCTCCATATTGATGTGAAAAAATAAATGAAGAAAATAGACAAAAAATTTAACAAATATTTTTACTCATGTAATGTCATATTTATGATAGTTCAGGCATTTATCGATTTAATACCCGGTAAAAAATTTGTTCATATTGTTTTACCATCTGTTCACTGTTAAATTTTGTTTTAGCTCGATTTAGACATTGATTTTTAATTTGATGCATTAAGGATTTATCTGTCAGTAATTGAATAGTATATTCTGCCATGCTCTTTGTATCTCCAATTGGTGCAAGAAAACCAGTTTCTCCATGGATAATTACTTCTGGAATTCCACCTGCTGTTGATCCAACAGTTGGTACACCGCATGCCATTGCTTCGAGTGCTACAAGACCAAAACTCTCCTTTTCTGATGGTAATAATAATATATCGCTTAATGACATAATATGTGGTATATCATTTTGTTTCCCCAGAAAATGTACGTATTTATCTAAATTTAATTCATGTATTCGTTTTTGAATATTCGACATATCAGGTCCTTCACCAACAAGTAATAATCTTGTTGATTTAATCTTTTGATTGACAAGAGCAAAAATATCAATTACATCATTCGTACGTTTTACTGGACGAAAAGTAGAAACATGAAGTAGTACTTGATCATCACCAATAGCTAATTTTGTATGCAATTGACTTGTATCTCTTGGATAATAAACTTGTTCATCAATAAAATTATACGTTAGATCAATATCGCGCGTTATATTGAGTGATTTTCGAGCTTCTTGAATTAAATCTTTTGAAACAGCTGTAACTGCATCGCTCTTATTAATACTCAAACACATCAAATCTTTTAAAGTTTCATCCTTACTCACTATAGTAATATCCGTTCCATGCAATGTTGTAATAATTTTTAATTTATCACCCACTATTTGTTTAGCTAAAAATGCACAAACTGCATGTGGCATGGCATAATGAACATGTAAGAGATCAAGCTGTTCTGTATTAGCTACTTGTGCCATTTTATTAGCAAGTGTTAAATCATAAGGTGGATTTTTAAAAACATAATAGTCATTTACATTAAATCCATGATAAACAATATTTGTTAAATTTTTATCGAGACGAAATGGTAGATTTTGTGCAATAAAATGTATTTGATGTCCTCTTTCAGCTAATAATTTTCCAAGTTCTGCTGCTACCACACTCGAACCGCCCATAGATGAAAAACAGACAATACCTATTTTTAGTTTTTCGTCCATTAATCTGAATTTATATCTAATAGATCCTAATGAAGGTAAAAAAAGAAGAAAGTAAATATTAATCAATATTATCAAATAAAAAGACTAGACTACAAATGGAATTGCATAGCGCTGACCAGCAAGTGCATACGATATTGGACAAGTTCAAAATATATCTGATTTAAGGATGTAGCTGTAATATCGTTCCTTAATTCGTTTATAAACTGGGAATGATAACATAATAAGGCTTCCAGTTTTTGTTCGTATATTGTACTGACATCAATAAGTAAATCCGTTCTACCAATATCATTTATAAAATAATAATACAACTTTCCAACAGTTACAAGTGGTATTTCTAGCATATAACAATGAAACTTTGCATTGAATATGGCTTCTTCTACCAGTTTACCACAGGCAACATGATCTGGATGCCGATTCTCTCAATGTCGTATCAATATAATTTTTGGTCTTAATTGCCTAATCTCAGCAGTAATAGCAGCAATTTATACCTCTGTTCGCTCCAAATCACGATTCGATAACCATAAATTGCTTCGATATGAAAGATCTAGAACCTTTCCCTATTCTTTGGCTTCTCGTCTACGCAATTCTACTGTTCCATTCAATGATAATTCAACGGCAGTCAGATTACAAAGACTTATTTTGACATCGGCTGCTGTATATAGTGCTCATATAATGTCGATGATTTTTATAGCTGCTTCAATATACAAAGTTTGAAACAAACAAAAATAAATCTTCGAAATATTAGGAGAGGAAGTTGTGAAAGAATTTATATGGATCAATCAGACAAGAGTATTGTTTTTCAACGATTGCGTATAAAACATACAATATATTTTATGAAATACTATAAAAATAGAACTGAAAAATTATTAAATATTTTTCGCTAAAACTTTTTGATGAATTATAACTAATATTATGTCCAAAAATAGAGCGAAGTTTTCTTGAGTTTTGATGAAAAGTCATTTGTCTAACATTTTGTTTTTGTCTCTTCAACTATATAGTACTTAATTCTTTGTAAAATGCGATTGGTTCCATTATTGAAATGTAACATCTTAGGTATGAACATCCTCTAGACCTTTCTCAATGCTTTTTCTCAATATAACGAATAAAATAATTACGCATCATATGATGTTAACTTCATATCAAATAAATCATTTACTTCCTAGAACTCTGTAATGAGTCATTTATTTTACAGCAAAAAATATCGAAATCAATTTGATTTTCTGTTATTCTTATGATCCTTTCACGACTCTTACTCCTTCGGATATGACAAAAATATAAGTATTCTCACTAACACACTTCCTATAATCATATAAGATAATTTAATACAACGATAAAAAAAGCACTCGAACGAAATATAAAACATCATTCTCACCTTTCGTTCGTCGACAAAATTATGTAAAATAAACAGACGAAATATCCTATTATTTCTCTCTTATGATTGTAATGATCATTCAAGCATGATAATAGTAACGAGAAAGGAAAGAAAATATTGATAAACATGTTTATTAGTTTTGGACACAACTTCAAGGACAGCAAATCTAATGTCTCTCTCTTGATTTGCTCATAGAAAAGAATAAAGGTATGCTTAACGCTGATGACAATTTCCTATGATTAATAATAAACGCAGATTTCACTTTATATACATGAGTTTTTATTCGTATAGAAGATATAATAAAATTAGCTGATACTTTCTGTGATTAAAGAAGTCAAAAATGAACAATAGGAATGAATACAAACTGTTAATCTATATTAAAAAAAACTACATTTGACGATACTATTCGTTATAAACATTAGTTGTCTCTTCTTAAATGAGCAGAAATATCATGTATTTTGATGATAGTGAGCTTTATCCTTATCTTAGGTTCTTGATACTGTCATTAGACTACAAGCAAATGTTGGGTGAAACCGATGTGAATGATTTGGTATATATATATATCTGTCGTGCCGAAGTTATTGCGTGTGATTTAACAAATATTAACACATTGGGTCCGATGATGTCGCCCACCGGAGATAAAGCTATAGTTTCACGAGAAACTGTATAGAAAAGCATTTTCTTTTGCTTTTTTTTCTTTGGCAAGAGGTTAAACATAAGGTGTCATATGTTCTATCTTCAGTACCTTATTTGAGTCCTTTATTCTATAGCATAATACTTAATATTAAAATATTCAAGACAAAAATGTTTATCACAATCCGAACAAAAGGTTTTTACTTTCTTTGCTGCCGCATTGTTCGCTGTTCTTGACTGTTGCATCCTTTCCTTCGAAAGACTTGCTAATTGTTGTCTTGGACTAGGTTTCAGTTTCTCGATTGGCGTGCCCAGCAGTAAAGACTGAGCAAGACTTTCACGAAACTGCAGAATGATCACTTTGCTTTCTGTGTAGTTTTTTTTTGTTATCAGTAATTACTTTGTCAGAACTATCAAATTCAAGGTGCATTGTATTCAAATCCTTATCCAGAGAACTCATTCCACTAAGTGAGCTAGCGCTATCTACTGTATCGGTTTCTTCAAACGACATGTGAACTGTTTGAAAATATTGGTCGTATTTGTATACAAGACGATAGAGAGAAAAGAATAAAGGAGAAAAAGTTGGAAACTTCCTTCATTTTTTTGCGCATATTTTATATAATATGAAAAAGAACGAAAAAGTAACTTGAGCGATTATTCAGTTGGTCAGAAAGAAAAATGACTCATTATGCAGTGATATAAAGAAGAGAACGAAAACGTCATTGTTTGCGTTTATTAGAAGTTAACTGTCCATGAAAATGAATATTTCGAAAAAAAATTTTTTAAGAAAACTGAATCGGGTCGAATGTGTTCAGTGACATTGGACAAACAAGCTGTAACAATTACTCAGCTGGTTATTAAAATAATTGTAATGAATCAACAATATACAATATGTACATCAGAACGTCTTGTTGTTTTCATGCGCGCTTAGCACGTACTCCTTGTCCAGTTGAACCAAGATGTAGACAACACGGCTAAAATCGTGTCCATCATATGATTAAGGCTATTACACTGACACTTTTGGCAAAGCAACTTACGATATTTGTCCAGCTGATAGCCGTTGTAATAATTCAGTTAGTTTTCTAATAAAATGTGCGCCAGGTAGATAAAGCAGAGCAGGTCAATTAATATATACGTGTAGATCTAATGAGAATATCTTTTTTTCGACACTATTTTCCTTAATGGTACTTTCCTGTTTGAAGCCCTCAAACTATGCTCACCCCATCTTCCTCGTCAGTTTTAGAGACAATGGGGACTTAGAACAGGAAAGTACCGAATATTTTCTCCAGATGATACCAAAACTTCATTATTCTGTCCATTCATTCGATTAAGCGATCAAACCGAATATCATATCGAAAGTTCAATTGGTGAAAAAATTAAAGTCAATAATAAAATCTCTGCTAATTTATTTCAAAATATTTCTCTTAATTATATAGATTTTATGTGTTTTTCGAACTTCCGGCAAATTGAGTTATGGTTCAAATTTTTAGATGATGTCTATAATGATCGTATTGGTTGTATTCGGAAATTTCCATAAGCCAATTTTCTAATACAGAAATCCATTTCCTACGAGCATATTCAGTTTTTATAGACAGTAAACCGATTTCATCACATGAAAACTATTTTTCCGGAAATTGTTTCGTAGTTTCCAGTAATGAATTTTCAGAAAATCGCCATAAGCCGTCATATGAAATCCTTACTATTTTTTTGGGATGTATGACCTTCTCATTGTCAATAGTTAACCCTTCAAATGATGGTACAGAAAAGTGAAAGGTATATATATCATTTTTCCAAATATTATTATACATCTATGTTATGGTCTGATTATTTTGAATTAAGTATTAATGAGAGACAAAATCAGAATGAATCTTTTTCAGAAGTACTAAATCGTATCAGAAAATTAAAAAAAGAAAAAATATCGAATGAAAAATAAGAGGTACTTGGAAAGTGTCATGAACGATATTTAAATAAGGAATACAATCCAAAAATATTGCATTTATTTACAAAAAATATTGATGTTGATGCACATAATAAAGATATGTTGAATCGAGTTTATAACAATATTCGATTATTTTATGAAATTAATAAAAAAGGAAATGAAATAGAACAAAATAAAAATAAACATGGTAATATATTACATAGCAGAGACTGAAAACGAGTCGTGTTTCACTCAAGAGACTCGATTTTTTTAAAATGTCTCCATGATTCATTCATTCTGAGCATTAGTCTTTATTACTCTCGATTAAATCGGAAAACAAGCTGATTTTTCTATCCATAATAGTGGCATGTTGACACTTTAAATCCATACGGGCAAGGTTAGAGAAAACCTTTGTTAAGGAGCAGTCATCCTATTCCCAAAAGTTACACATTCCTGCAATTGCTTGCACTTCCAAACTCGATATCACTCGATGCAGGAATTGCATTCAATCTATCTCTATCAACATCATGCAATTCCTGCATTTCCTGCAATTGCACATCTATATGGAGTAAGTGAAGGATGAGCCTCGAGATCTATCGAATTGCACACGAAATTTCTGCAATTCCTGCACATTCTTGCACATTCCTACATTTCCTGCATTTCCTGCAATTGCACATCCATATGGAGTAAGTGAAGGATGAGCCTCGAGATCTATCGAGTTGCACACGGAATTCCTGCAATTCCTGCAATTCTTGCTCATTCCTGCATTTCCTGCAATTGCACATCTATATGGAGTAAATGAAGGATGAACTTGGAGATCTGATAAATTGCACACGGAATTCCTGCAATTCCTGCACATTCCTGCATTTCTTACAATTCCTGCAATTCCTGCAATTGAACATCTAGATTGATTAACTTATAGATCAGCCTAGGAGCCATTGCACGTAAGCCACACCCAACCTTGCTCAATGACCAC